>BQNB010081545.1:0-29593 GCA_026074375.1 Tanacetum coccineum
TGATGGGAAAGACTTTTCTTTTAGAAAGCTAAACTAAATAAAGCCTGTCCCAAGGACGATTTCCCACTCCCAAATTGCTTTGCTGCGTGTATAATTATATGTTTTGAACTCTCAAAATGAGAAAAACACAATTACTAATATATATTTGATCAAAAATGATAACTAAATATCTCCTTAAATTAACCATATTTCGTTTTTAACTCATAGCTTGTATTTCTCGCAGTGACAACAAATTGAACCTTTAAGGTTGCATCAAAGGTCATATAAGGAACACAAATTTGCAAGTATACTTATTTGTTGTTATATTTGCGAACAAAATGAGTCAAATATTGTAATGTTTCTGACACGCGGACGATTTTATAAAAAATGTTGACGTTTAATATATATTTTAAAAATATTTACAAAAAGTATTTACAAAATGCACCATCAAATTTGCTCAAAGTTATAAAAACGACCGTCAACTTTTACCTATTTATGACTTTTTTATATAAAAAACTTTATTTATCAAATATGGAACGCATATCTATCGATACTTTAGGAAAAAATGTCACTGAAAATATCGTCGAATTGCGAACAAAACGAGCCCAATAATGCAATGCTTCTGACATGCGCATGACTTTATAAAAAATATTTGAACTTTAATATATATATTTTAAAAATATTTACGGAAATAGTTTTTGAGGTTATCAGTTCTTTGTAGGGTGAATCCCAACGACTGACAAATAGTATTTGACGTTATCGATAAAGAGCATTATGCTAGAAGAAAATACTTCATTGGGTAAACTGGTAGCCCAAAATAGGTGCCAGATTACAAAACTTCATTGGGTAAACTGTTAGCCCAAAACAGGTGCCCAATAAGGCCCAGGCTAGAAAAAAAATTGTTAAAAAATAAAATTACACAAAAACTCTCAAATTTTTACTATTTACGACTGTTTTATATAACAAACTTTATTTATCAGATATCTAACAAATACGTTGCGATTTTTTAGATGAAAAATATACTGACATAAAGGCCTCCGGATTACGAACAAAACGATTCCAATATCGATATACTTCAGACGTGCGTACCATTTTATAAAAAAATGTTGAAGTTTACTATTGACGATTTTTTATATTACAAACTTAATTTATTAAATATCTAACAAAAATCATAGCGATTTTTTAATGAAAAATATATCGACATAAAGGCTTATGGATTACGAACAAAACGATATATGTTTCAGACGTGCGGACGATATTTTAAAATAATGTTGAATTTTAATAGTATATGTTTTTAGAAAAGAAAAAAAAGATAAAAATAACATTCAAAACAGACCCTTAACCTACATGATAATTTTAATAAAAGCACGAATTGAATACACCCTTAACCTAAAGTTTATTTTTTAAAAAAATTAATGAAAGCACGAATTGAATACACCATTAACCTAAAGTTTATTATTAAAAAATTAATGAAAGCACGAATTAAATACACTTCCGACTATTAATTATTTTCGAAAAAGATATAAAATTGGCCCCGCCACAAATAAATCTAATTGTTAGTATGTAAACCCAGTAACTAAATTGTAGCTTTAATAGACATCTTTTACTTAGTAAAGGAAAACGAAAAGTGAGGACTTTTGCATTTAAAAAAAAAATCTTTCCTTATTAGGTATGGTGCTTCAAATTTTTTATTATTTTTGAGTATATGTTTAATTAAAAAGCTTAAATACTTTTAAAATTGGCATTATTTTGGTTGAGAAATCTGATAAAGAAAAAAAACACATAAAAATATATGTGTCAAATTTATAAAAATAAACACTTAAAAAAAAGAGGAGGTAATTAATAAAACTTTAGTGGTTTAATTTTAAATAAATTGTATAGAGTTAAGTGTAAATTTATAAATTCACAAATTTTATTATGACTTTAAAAAAAACAAATAACACATTAAACTATCATAACTTATAAAACAGAAAAAATAAAAATTATAAACAAAAAGAAAATTAAAAAGGTTGGAATCAAAGCATGAAGATTCGAACTCAAGACCTGTACTAAATGGGTATGCTACTTTAACCTTCAAGCCAAGCTCCACCCTAGTGTATATTTTCATCTTATAATCTTTTATATCAATCAACTCTAGTATAAAAGTTAGCATTTTCTTTGCAAAATATTATAAGAACGTAAGAAAAATGACACATTATAACATTACATAATAATACATGTATTTGAAAATAATCTTTGAGATAGACCATTATTAGTTATAAAAAAGGTTATAAACTATGATGTTTAAATAAGGCTCATGCTAAGATCGACTATTATTTCGTGTTTAGGTTTTTATAACGGGCTTTGAACTTGTCTAAATAGTTATTCGACGTGACTGTCGGAGATTATCCATCCACTGTTATAGATAGCAAAACGTAGGTAGTAGATTAATGCACTGCACGTCTTTAGCAAATAGCAAACTAATAGATGTAGATTTGTAGCTGAAATTTTAAGCTTATTTTGATAAGTTACATAAGTACTTTGATTGTAAAAGCTTATTAGAGCTTACTTTAAGAAAAAGACGATCCGTCCGCAGATCCACTTGTAGACGATCCGTCCGCGGATCCACCTATAAGACGATCCGTCCGCGGATCCACTTATAGACGATCCGTCCGCGGATCCACCTATAAGACGATCCGTCCGCAGAACATCTGCGTCCGTTCAAAACATCTGTCGCGGACCCGCGGACTCCTTGCCCAGACAAGGACCCACATCCGGCCATTACTAAAGTAACCCGAAATACCTAGGAACCCCAGTACTAAAACCTATAAATATGGGTCACAATACATAAAAAAGGTACACAATTATTCTTATTCTATCTGACACACTCTCACAATATGAATACTTACTCTCACGCCGGAGTCTAATCGTGGGGTCCGTCCCCACGGTAAGGCTAACGGTTTACCTTTAATTGTGCAGAAAATCATCACTTCTCTTGCTCTAGTACAAGATCTAGCATACAAGTTACTTGAAGGCCCGACCCGACAAGAGACTTGAGACATTACCAAACCTAACATGAATTTTGTACTAACAAGTGGCGCCATCCGTGGGACCTGAACGCAACCACGTTTTCCTAAAAACTCACCATGAGCACTCACGAACAAATCACAAACAATCCCACGTCCGCCGTGAGGAACACAGGGGGAAGGAATGGTCCCCAGGGGCTTGAGGAACCTATGTCTGACGAGATTCTCAGGGAAGTGTGCGACAAAAATTATCATCAACTTTTGCCGCTTATAGCTGAGAAGATGCAAAAAGAAAAAGAGCGGAAAGACAAACTCAATGCGGTAAAAGCACGACTGATCTATGGCGAAGAATCCGGGATTAAGATAAGAAGTCGTGGAGAATCGCACTACTCTGAATCAAAGACACCAACCGCCCGAGCAGAACCTAGAAGAAGGCACGGAGACAGGTATTCCCGAAGCCCATCACCCACCTGAATATGACAAACATACCCGAAACAAGCTGAAACGTGGCCCATGTGTATTCAAAAAAGCCTCAGGAAAACAGATCCCCTCACCGCAGCCCCGGCCGTCATCACCTGCGAAAAGAAGGGGGCGTGTTTAATAGGTTGGGAAGAAAAGAGCCAGTTACATCCGCACGTTCTGATAGTCGTCGGCGAAGTCCCCAAGCAAAAAGAACTGAAGTTGAAACAAGAAGGCATCAACAAAGGCAAACACCTTCTCGTGCAACTAGCCAATACTCGGAAAGTGAAGACAGTGAAGGAGGTCCACGGGAATCTAAGACGAGAAGCAGAAATCAAACACCTATGAAGATTATCTCTATGGAGCCATGGACATTGAGGAAAGAAATCTTTCACTACTTCGATCCGGCATTTAGTCTCCCGAGGACTTATGATTGCCACAGCCATGTAAAACATACACGGTATCGGGGAGATCCGGAAGATCATCCCTAAAGTTTATTTCATTCGGCCCGACAAAAAACAAGGGTTAGGCAATGCCGTCATGGTGTCCACATGGTTCAAAACTCAACCCCAGCCGGAATGCCAGAGTTTGGTTTGACAAGTTACCAAAAGAGTCGATTGATAGCTATGAAGATCTAAGGACAGCGTTTAGGGAAAACTATCTTCAGCAAACAAAGCACATCAAAGATCCGGTGGAGATACATCACATCAAGCAAAGAGACGGAGAATCTACGGAGGACTTCATGGAAAGATACAAGGCATAAGTCCTGGACGTAGAAGGTGCTCCGGAATGCATGAGAATCTCCGGATTTATGCATGGAATAACGCACCCTGGGTTAATCAAGCGTCTATATGAAAGAATCCCGAGATCTTTGGACGAAATGTACAGAATAGCCTAAGTATTTTTCTACAAGGGATTGCTGCACTCAGTCACGGTCGGAAGAAAGCATCTTCATCATGGAAACCGTCAGAAGGAGGGGATAAACCAACTTTCAAGAAAGGCTTCAAAAATAAGCAAAGATCGGATCGTAGGCCAGATAGATTCTCACTCCTCACTAAAACGCCAAAAGAAATTTTCGCTCTGGAAAAAGGAAAGTTCAAAGCTCCACCACCAATGGTAACTCCGGTGGAAAAAAGGGATCCGAGCAAGTACTGCGAATTTCATTCGAATACGGGGCATAACACGAACGAATGCATGCAGCTGAGAAAGCAAATAGATGAAATGATCAAGGCCGCAAAGCTGTCGCAATTCATTAAGGAATTAAAACAGAACGACAAGCCGAAAGCACCGAAAAAAGGGGACGCGTCCGGAAAGGATAAACCTTTGACTATACTAGATCCAACACCACGGGAAAGTAGTGGGCCAAGCCCATATTACCCAGGAGCTTCACCTCCGGAGACACAATATCTTTTTCCCTACCTCTGAGAGACAGAATACGGACGGAGAAGCCCGATGATCACGAAGTCGAAATGGGCGTAACACTTTTGTGCATAGGTATATATAACGGTGGAGCTCCACGGAAGTCTTGTATAAAACATTGTTTTTCTAAAGCTCCACAAAGAGAAAGGGACAAATGGTTCCGGCCACCCACCTACTACCTTTGCGGATTCAAGCGGAAGACCATTTGGCCGCTTGGCCAGATAGCCTACTAGTAAAAATAGGTGATGAAAGCACATTCCACTTTCCGCAAGGATTAATTTCATGGTTCATCAGGTCATCCATCCCGACACTATGCCAATAATAAGGCAGGCCAGGCATAAGAAAAATCCGAGCTGTACCATCCACGGCACACGGAATGTTGAAATTTCCCGTTAAAGGTGGCACGGTAACGTTACAAAGCAGTAGGGTCATCCCCTGATGAAAATGTGGCTATGATCTCCGACCTAGCACCCCCCCGCCTAAACCGCAGGCAAGCCTATACCGGAAAGAAAATAATATAAACAATTCACCACCGGAGTACCTTAACAGACAAAGCCATAGGAACTACGTAACATAAAAAAGGACGTAAAGAACTATGTTCCTTACTCAAACAAAACTTGGACATTTTTGCCTGGAAGCCAGCTGATATGACGGGCGTCCTACGAAACATCGCGGAACACTGCTTGAATATCCGGGAGGGATATGTCACGCCGTTCAGGCAAAATAAAAAAAGGACCAGGCACCGGGAATAGAAATAGGCAATCCCAAGAAGAAAGTGTGGCAAAATTAGAGGGACGCCGGACTAAATGAAGGAGTTCCATTATCTCAAGTTGTCTATCTAAATCCGGTAAATGGTCAAAAGAGGGCTATGACGGAACTTGGCGAATGTGCGTGGACTTCAAAGATCTTAACAACGCATGCCCCAAGGATTGTTATCCATTACCGGAAATAGACTGGAAGGTGGAGTCCCTCTGTGGGTACTCTTTCAAATGTTTCTTGGATGCATACAAGGGATATCACCAGATTAAGATGGCAAAAGAAGATGAAGAAAAAACGGCGTTCATAACAAGCCAAGGAATATTTTGCTATTCTAAAATGCCTTTCGGTCTAAAAAATGCCGGATCCACATATCAACGATTAGTGGATAAAGCATTCCAAAGGCAATTGGTCGTAAACAATGAGGTATATGTCGATGAACCTGGTTATAAAGAGCGCACGGAAGAAGAGATCATCCGAGACATAACCGAAAACATTAAAAACCCTTCGACAAATAAAACATTTAAATGAACCCCAAGAAGTGCACTTGTCGAAATGCAGGAAGAATGTTCGTTAGCTACAGTAAGCCAAACCAAACGGTTGAAAGCATGGCCAATAAAGCAACGCGGTCCCTCTATCTGCCCATCTCCCGGAAGATGCATCAAGGACGTGCAGAAGCTAAATGGAAAATTAGCAAGTTTAAAAACAGATTCTTGTCAAAATCAGCAGAAAAGTCGTTACCATTTTTTTCAAACCTTGAAAAATTGCAACAAAAAAGAAGCGATTTTCATGGACACACCAAAGCCGAAGATGCCTTCAAGCAAAATGAAAAAGCTTATTGCAGAAACTCCCAACACCCACCGCTACCCAAGGAACGTGAGTGAGTCAGTATCATATACTTAGGACTGCAGATCGTAAAAGAAGTCATCGAGCGGGCGGTCTTCGATGACGGATAGAGAGAATGCAGGCAAATACCATATATTTTGTCAGTAGCCGCACTCTACGTGGCCCCAGAATTCAACTATACCCTATGGAAAAGTTGGTGTAGCCTTGCTCAGACGCAAGCAAAAACTGATTGAAAAGATACTCCAGGCAGAAACACACGGTCCGTTGTAAAAACAAGTCTAACAATAAATCAACTGTTTATCAATTCGGAAATATCGATAGAATGCCTGAAAAGGAAGTTCTAGTTAGAGGATATGACATCCAATAACAGACCACGGACCGCAATCAAAGGCAAATATTTGGCGGATTTCATTGTGTGAACGACCGGATAATAAAGAGTCTCCGGACTAACTTATGGCTGAACCCGGAAAGGGCAGTGCTGGAGGCCATGGACATTGTTCACAACAGACGGCTCTCCTTTGGCCGACGGCTCCGGGGCAAGTTCTTGATACTGACAAATCCGGAAGGGGCAGAATTTTACATACTCCAATGAGGTTTAGATTCGAGGCCACCAACAACGAAGCCGAATATGAAGCACTAATAGCCGGTCTCCGGATCCGCAGAGCAAATGGGTGTAAAGAACTTACAAGCAAATGTTGACTCAAGACTAGTCGACTATGCCAAATCAAAGATAAACCGGTTCACACCGCCAAAGAGTCAGCATGTACCAGTACTTGAACAAAGTAAAAACACCATCGCAGAAAAGCATTTAAGGAATTTTCCCCACCAAACAAATTCCACAAGTGAAAAAAAGAAAGCAGATGCCCAGAGCAAGATGCAACCACAAGCTTCGCATCGATCTTAAACAAACAGGTGCTTCAGAGGAAGAATTGAAGGAAAAAATCCATAAACGAAAAAAGAAATTCTTGACGTGGTGCAAGAAGAAGGCAACACATGGATGACACCCATACGTGAGTACCTGACAAAAGAGATCCTTCCGGAGGATAAAATAAAGGCCATGGCGGTACGTCGAAAAGCGGTCAGGTACGCCATGATCAACGGAACCCTATACAAAAAGTCTTTTTTAGGACATGTCTTTCGGTGCGTCCGGACCACTTCCAAGCCAACTATGTCTTAAAGAGAAAAACATGAGGGGTCCGTAGCATCATCATTCCGCCCTAGATCTATCTGTAGTCGCCAAAGTAATCCAAAACAGGATATTAGCTAGCCGACAATGCATATGATGCAAGTACTTGATAAGGGGAGTGCAAAAAGACTTTCCAATAACACCGTCCCGTCCCAAGAAATCCGCAGCAGAACTTGACCCCTATCACGTCTCCATGGCCATTTTATAAGTAGAGAATAGACATAGCCGGGCCTTTCCCGGAAGGACCAGGTAAAGTCAAATTCTTAATTGTTGCCATCGATTACTTCACTAAATGGATTGAAGCAAAGGCCGTTTGCAAAACCATGCACTTTTCGCATCAAAATCTCAACACTCCAAGCTCTACAACCAAACAACTAACTCAAACCAATCACACAACCATCAAACACACACTCCCATCATCACACAATCATAAACCACAACACTCCACATCAACTAATCAACCACTGCATCCTCCTAGAACACAGCCTCACATCACAAATACGAACCACACTCCCTACAAATACATCCTCCAAAACAAGATTCATCACTCCACACACAACCACGTCCTCCAACATCTAACATCAGCATCCAAAAACAAACAAACCAACAAGATCACGAACACAACCACCCTCAATCCCTCTTTGAAACCATGCTTCAACCAACAACCAAAAACCCCCTTCCATCAACATCAATCAAATCCATCAACAACCATAACTATCGCTCACCCACATCAATCCACCCTCAACCAAAATTCTGCACAAAGACACACACACATCACTCACGAAAATCACCTCAACCGTACAACTCCACAATCACTAATCTACTCCACTGCTCCCATCACGACCCGCAACCACCCCAAATAAAGGGGGGCGGGGGGGACAAACACCTAATCAAGAAGTTAATGAAGTAGTATGGGACAACATTGTCTGCAGATTTGGCCTACCAGGGGAGATCATATCAGATAATGGAAAGCAGTTCCGCGACAATCCATTCAAAGATTGGTGTGAGAAACTGTGCATCCGCCAATGCTTCGCTTCCGTGAAACATCCGCAAGCAAATGGTCTAGTTGAAAGAGCAAATAGAAGTCTAGTATAAGGAATAAAGGCAAGGTGATGAAAGAGCAGGGATTGGATAGAAGAAACATCCGCATGTCCTATGGGCTCACCGTCAAATGATCAAGTCAAAAGCAACGGAAGAAACACCTTTTCTCGTTGACATAACTTGCATCGTAAGCTGTCATCCCGGCGGAAATAGGCATGCTAACACTTCGCACCGCAAAGATAGATCAAGCTAAAAACAACGAAGCTCTGGGAATCAATTTGGACCTCATAGAAGAAAAAAGGGAGCAAGCAGCAATACAAGAGGCAAAAAGCAAGAAAAATATGGAAAAATATTACAACTCAAGAGTCCGCGGAACGAGCTTCAAACCAGGCGAAATGGTCTACCGCAGCAATGAAGCAAGCCATGCCAAAGATGGAGGTAAACTTGGCCCCAAGTGGGAGGGACCATATGAAGTCAAAGATTCGCTTGGAAAAGGAGCTTACAAACTAAAAGACCGCAAAGGAAATGACATGCCGAGGACCTGGAACATTTGTAATCTAAAAAAATGTTATATACATGAAATGTAAGAATTCGCCCGTCACACGTGCTCCGAAAGGCAATAACTTGTCATTAATCTCATCTTGATAAATTTTTGAATTTTCAATGAAAAGTGTGGATTAGATACCCTCACACGTTTTCATTTTAAAATTGTCTTTAACTTTGCAAATATATATAAATTGTTAAAACATGCATGCACGGAGCCACTCTCCACAAAAATAATAACCCCTTATTAATAAAGGTCGATTGCAAAACTCAAAATTAGCTCAGGCGCGTAAGAGGTATTGAGCAAGCCCCGCGCCGGGAGAAAAAACCCTCATATAATTCCACAAGACTATCTAATTACGAACGTACACCATAATAAACCAATATAGCAAACATAAAACGCAAAAATGTGTTAGGTACGGATGCCGTCCAATAAGATATTAAACTTTTACAAAGTTAATGTCAAATTACAACAAAGCCGCAATAAGCCACATACGGCCCGGCATACAAAATAAACCATGTATGTCTACGGCAAAATCTCAAAACGAGGATCTTCAAAGGTGGGGCATACAACCATACTTCCAAATCTTTCATCCGTGTCCAAATACCAACAAACGAAATACAACTGCAGATGTGCTACTAGCTTCACCCAATATAAATTCCGAGAGGACAAAGGAAGAGAAACTAAATCCATCATTAACCGACGAAGAGCATCACATGCATTCCTCGCACCTTTTCGGTACGGTTGGGAACGATAAGAAGCGCAAAGATAAAGATGTCTCACCCAACAACAGCATTGAACATCCGCATAATAGATTGGGACGAAGAGTAGATCGAGGCATCCGCTTAAGATAAGCGCATCAGAAGCTGCCAAAGGTCCGTCCATTAATAAAACAATCTATACCTCAATCCATCCCGGAATCCTTTCTCGGACTCACAAAGGAATCAAGTGAAAATCCGCTTCTTCAAGAGCTTCTTAACCGCCCATCAAAATAGTTTGTTCTTGCAATCACAGGATCATATGGCCACAACGGCGTAAAGTGGAGTTCCAGCAATTCATGTTCATGTCCGGCCAGCTAAACCCTCGTTGCATACCATAGACCACGGCTCGGCCTAAAAAGCATGACCCAAAATTCCTTGGTTACTTGGGCATTTTCGAAACAGTTTAACCATATGCAAGCTCCATCCCGTTGGGTCAGCAACAACTGCATCTTTCGACCAGCTATGAGCCATCAGGGTAATCAGGGTAAAAATTCCCCCTCCAACTACCGTACACATCCATTACGTGTAGCCATTCAATTTTTGCTAACACGATTATACAACTCCTGAGCTTGTTCTTCCTGCTGGGCTTCCATCTTCTCTTTAAAATCACGGAAAGCGGAATGAAGAGTAGAAACCTGCAAGAAAGAAAAGTTTAAAAGTAAAAAAAAAACGCCGTAAAAATGGGTAAGTCATACCTCAGAGGCAATTCCGTCTCTTTCAGAGGACAAAGAAGAAATCAAGCTCCTGGCCTCATCACAGGCAGCTTGAGAGTCGTCAAGGGCGGACTTGAGATATGAAGCACGAGAATCAAAGAGGGAGATATCAGTATCCTTCTGTGAAACAACATTCTTTAAAGCCGACACCTCCGCGCTCAAAAAGGATTTATCCGCAGCCAAAACGGAAACTTATCAATCGGAGACCGAGGAACCTCCGCGGACTTCGTCTCCTTCTCCTTCAGCAAAGACTTAAGCTTAGCAATCTCAGCATCCTTTTCCCTAAGAAGAACCCCCCGAGCATCATACTTAACTCGAAGCTTCTCTTTAAATTCCAGCTCATGCTCAGCACGGGATCTCACCTCCAACCCAAGACATATCTGTTGCGCCGCTCCCACATTAAACTCCTCAAACAATTGATCATAATCCATGTTGCGGAGTGTGGAGAAAAAGCCGGGGGGAGCGACACGGTCAACCAACGTTCGACAAGAAAAGCCGTCATCTAGCAGAGAGTCGTTGGTTATGTTCCAGCGAGGAACATACCAACGCTTGGCATCTTTAGAATTCAAGACGGCGGTCTCATAGACGAGTCCAAGTCGACTCCTCCGACGGTCTCCGTTTGGGAAGACGCCGCCCACCGCCCGACTTGGGGTAAAGCAAGCGCCTTGCCCCGGCTAGAAGTCACAATATCAGCAGTAGTGTACAAGGGGCATCCGCAACGTAGGAACTGGCAAAAAATTAAGATAAGTACAGGTACAGAAACAATCAAAGGAAAATGACAAGCACGAATGTACCTTGACACGGTGACATGGGTGGGGATGTCCGCCGGAGAAGAAACCCCTAATGTAAAGGAGTCTTCCGGGAGGGACTGCCTCAGACTAGCAAGTGACTTCCCACCTATCCTCCGAAGCTAGTCTAGGTGATGATCGGGGATCCTCAATCTATTAGTCGAATAGGTCGCTCGCTTTAACAACTTCTTTCCTCTTGGCCTTCCTCCGTCTGCCTCCTTAGCAAACATTTTCTCAGCCAAAGTCACATCACAATCCGGGTCTATTGGAATTCAAGGAATCCACTCTCCGAATAACATTCTTCTTCAAAACAACATTCTCTTCCACGGAAGGATCTAAACCAGGCACCAGCACCAGATGCCTACTACCGCTTTCTTGATGTGCCCGCAGCAAGAGGACATCCAGGAACGAAACAATCTTATACTATCAAACAACCGTCACTTTTACCTCTCCCCTTGGTTCCGAACTTCAACAAGCTTGCACCTTCCCGTGTCATCGTGAGTCCGGAAAATTCAAGCAAACCCATGTCTGCAAAATAAAAATCAAGACTAAACACCATACACAAAAAATAACAAAAAAAAAAAAAAGAAAAGAAAGCCATTCCCACAAGGGCCAAGTATTTTCACCCACCCGTTTCCATCAGTGTCACTCAAAAGCTTGATAAGTATTTTCACAAATTGATAGTAAGTGACTTTAAACCCACAAGAGCTAAAAATCATTTCCGGATACCGCCTGGAAGTGAGCTTTATTAGAAGAAAGAATCTTAACAAGTCCTGCTCTTGACGTATCATGAGATAGGGAGCCGGATCCATCTCCAAACAACGCCCCAGATACAAATGAACGGATATAGAAATACCTCGGGAGTCATCCCAGAAAAATGGTCCGCCCGAGTCTTAATAGAATCTTGGGGCTTCGAAGACAGAAGGGCCGATAGAGAACGTTTTGCAAATGAAAATAGTCCATCACTATACATACGTGTATAAAAGGCACGGAAAACAGCTACCGACGGGCCAAGATCAAGTACGCGCGTCAAAACCTCGAAATGAGATATACGAGCAGCACCAAAAGGGGATAATTGAGAAATATGTATACGGAAATGTTTTAGGACGGATACAAAAAATTTTGTAAGAGGAATCCTATAGCCACAGTAATCAAATAACCTAGTATAGACACCCACTATACCGCTGCATGAAATTGGTAGAAAGTCCTATAACTCTGCCCCCTGGCGCGGTAGGATAACTTCACATTTCTTCATCGGAATATAATAACTAACAGCAAAAACCTCTCTACCATTTCTCGGGTCATAATAGAATGTTTATTAGCCATTTTGAAGAACAACCAAGATAGATGCTAACCTGAATCTCGAAAAATTGAAAACGAGGAAAGAGACGCACGAGAGTTAGAGTAAAAACTAAGACTCTAACACTTTGAGGTTGAAAGGATTTCGTGAAAAGAAAGAAACAGTAAAAACAAGGGTATTTATACTTTGGGATAGTTACTCCTACCGATACTTGGATGACGCCACGTGTGTGCCACTTGCCTAATCGACGATAGAAAAGCGCATGGAAACTGGTGAAAAGCTGCCACAAGCCAGAAGATGAAAGGACAGTAACGCTCCACGTAATGGAAGCGTCACCAACTCAGAAGACATACAGCACAAAAACAGAACGCAAGGAGGAAATAGAGTAAAAGTCTAGAATTTATTGCACCGCAACGCAGGAAATAACCCTCGTCAATATCAAACTAGAACTTGGGGACTTGATGACGTATATTTGGGTTATATACCAACCTCTTGGTCCTTGGTCCAATAATCACTTGGGCTTTTTGGATAAACCTATCATAAACCATGGTAAAGCCCAAACTCAAACTCGTCGTGGGCTTATTCGTCCCCCGAACCTAGCGATCCCGCCGCAGATCCACTTGTAGACGATCCGTCAGCGGATCCACCTATAAGACGAACCTTTCCCGCGTAAACCACTATAGACGATCCGTCCGCGGGTCCACCTATAAGATGATCCGTCCGCTAGAACATCGAGTCCTTCAAAACGATTGTGCGCGGACCCTGCCCACAAGGGACCCACCCTCCATTAACTAAAGTAACCGAAATACAATGAAACACCCTAGTAACTAGACACCTCTAAATAGAGGGTCACAATACATCCCAAAAGGTACACATATTCTTATTCTATCTGACACACTCTCAACAAAATGAATACTTACTCTCAACTCCGGAGTCTAATCGTGGGTCCGTCCGCCACGGTAATTGCTAACGGTTAACCTTTAAATTGTGGCCAGAAAACATCACCAGTCTCTGCTCTAGTACAAGATCCAGCATACAAGTTACTTGAAGTCCCGACCTCCCTAAACAACAAGAGACTTGAGACATTACCAAACCTAACACGAATTTTGTACTAACACCTTTTACTTTTCAAATCTTTTTTTTTACCAAAACATACTCATGATTAGAAGAAGTTAAAAGAAAAGTAAGAATCTATACTTAAATTGGTGTAGAAGAATAATGCAGGTAACGTTTTAATTAAGTTGCCTTTTTAATCCACACACATCCAACCAAAGTCGAATTTAACCAAAACCAAATGTGGACAATTCACAACAACATCATTATCGCTACCTTACTCCACATCACCCACCATAAACAACCACATTCAAAGCCTAATTTTTCATTCTGTTTCTATAGTTACTGACATTTTAACCATTCTTAAATCATGTTTCGAATGTACACACACTGGAGTCTAGACCAAGTCGTGTAGTGTGTGTTTGTTTTAGCAAGATATATTTGTGTTTAAATAGAGTATGTTTTAGTAATGAAATGGGTTGACATACTACACTAATTCAGTGATTAGGTTAATTCTAGAAAAAGAAAATTGATGTGGTGCCACTCAAGTCAGAGTAATAAATGAAGTCTTGATTAAACTTAGCTTGTAATTAAGACTATGTTTAACAATATTATATTTTAAGTAAACCGTAAACAAACGTTGTTTTCTTTGTTTAGGTTATATTAATGGATAATATATAATAAAAAAATAAAAAAAAAAAAAATAAATAAAAATAAAAAAAAAAAAAAAGTAAAAAAAATAGAAAAAAAAAAAAAAAAAAATGAATAAAAAAAAAAAAAAAAAAAAATAATAATAATTATAATAAAATCAATAAAAAAAATAAAAAAAAAAAAAAAAAACGATAATAAAAAAGAGAAACCCAAAAGAAAATAAAAAGAGTGTAATCCAGAAAGGAAGATTCGAACTCAAGACCTGCCCTAAATGGGTATGCTTGTTTAACCTTCAAGCCAAACTCACCTGTTGTATAATTCAACGTTTCACTTTTTTTTATATCAACCAACTCTTAGTATAACACACGTTTACCATTTACCATTTTCTCTGCAAAATAGTATAACAACTCTAGGATTCTAGAATCTAAGAAAAATGACACATTATAACATTACATAATAATACATGTATTTGAAAATAATCTTTATGATACACCATTATTAGTTATCAAAAAGGTTATAAACTATGATGTTTAAATAAGGCTCATGCTAGGATCGACTATTATGTTGTGATTTTATGTTTTATAATGGGCTTTGAGCTTGTCTAAATAATTTTTCGACGTGACTATTCGAGATTATCCATCCACTGTTATAGATAGCGAAACATAGGTAGTAGACTAATGTATCGCATGTGTTTAGTAAATAGCAAACCAATAGATGTCGAGTTGTAGCTGGAATTTTAAGCTTATATTGATAAGTTACATAAGTACTTTGATTGCAAAAGCTTATTAGAGCTTACTTTAAGACTTTTATAAACACTCTAAGTCAAACAAAGTTATATTTCAAATTATATATATAGCTTTTTTTATTAAAAAAATAAACATAACTATAAAAGAGTAAAAGTCCTATTTTATTAACTTTGTAAACTAAACATCCTTTTATGTTAGTTGAAAGGAAATCAGAATAAAGTACGGAGTAATAATCAAACTTAAATTGATGCTGAAGTATAAGGGTAACCTATTAGTTAAGCTTTTAAAGTTGTGAAAGTATTAGTTTTAACTTTTTAAACGTTAGCCCTTTTAAAACTAGAGTTTAATTTATACATAGATCGTCCTTGTAGTTGTTCCGAAATTGCACCTTTCGTCTTAAAAGTCCCGAAATTACACCAGTCGTCTCTGCAGTTGTCCATTTTGAGTTGACCTGTCATTTGACCGTAACTCCATCCAAAATTTCGTTAACTTTTATTATCGCCAGGTGTATTATTGTCAGTTCACATAAAATAATATACCCTAAGGACCAACGTTTCAACACCACAAAAACATATAACTCCCTCCCTCCCGTCATTTTACACACAACTACCTCTGTGGCTCTGTGTCTCGATCATTCTTGTTTCTTTGTTCCTCTCTCGAAGACGCCACCTACTCGCTCTGAGATCCTAATCTTCCGATGGTAGGACTTCCGACTGATCGTGTTTCCCTTGATGAGTATATGGGGGTGTAGTTTCGTTGTGAGGTTTCTGAAGCAGTGGAGGTTCGTTCAATGGGTGTCAGTTTTCGTAAAATTGCAAGCCGTCGTCTTGTGATCGAGCACCTGGAGATGGTGGGGGCTACTTCTGGATGGGTGATGCGTTTGAATAGGGATCAAGAGGACAATGTTTTGTTGTTGGGATTGCTTGATACCTTTGTGCACAGGATGTTTGAGATATTTCGTAAAAGGGAGAAAGATGTCAGGGAGCTAGACTACTGAAGGCGTTTGTGTTGGTTTCTTTTGGGTAGCATTTTGTAATGGGTGTTGAGGTTATTAGATTGTAGTATGGTCTTGGCTTTTGTTGCTTTAGAGTATTTTTGTATTCATATTTTTGTTAGTGTTAAATCCTATCTAATGATGTTATGTAATATATCAATGTTTAAGTTTTAATTTATTTTGATTTATGTGATATATCATGATTTTATTTAGTATAATGTATAATTTATGTATTTTGGATTGTGTTTGTGAATTGATTAGATGACTGTATTTGTTGTAAGTGATGTTGTTGATATTGGCTAGTCCGTGGACTTGTTTGTTTTGGATGATATTTGTTTAGATAAGTGTTGAGTTAAAATGGGTCATACCAGATAAGATGGCAGTTTGTTCTTATCAGATCATTACCAATGGATTTCCTTATAACTTGAAGTTTATCCATAATGGTCTCATTTGCAAATGCAAGCTGCAAATGCTTACTTGCAAATGCTTGCTTGCAGATGCTAGCTTGCAGATGCTAGCTTGCAAATGCAAGCTGCAAACGCTTGCTGCAAATGCTTGCTTGCAAATGCAGGCTGCAAATGCAGGCTGCAAATGCTTGCTTGCAAATGCTTGCTGCAAATGCAAGCTGCAAATGCAAGCTGCAAATGCAAGCTGCAAATGCAAGCTGCATATGCAGGCTGCAAATGCTTGCTTGCAAATGCAAGATGCAAATGCAAATGCAAAAGCAAGGTGCAAATGCAAGCTGCAAATTTTAGATGAAAATGCAGGCTACAAATATTTTACAGAGTACATAATTCCATAAGGTTTTAAAGAGTACATTATATTTCATAACACACAAACCATGATTCCAAACAATACATTATATTTCACAAGTTTTTAAAGAGTACATAATCACCATTACATAAGTCACCATAATACCAAAATACTTTGACTCAGACTATCCATGTTAGACTACCATATCAGATTACCCAAAATACTTTGATCTTTAAAAAGAACATGATCAACTTTCATATGATAGCTTTCTTTTCCCCTTTGCCTTTTCTGCACAAATTTTAGATTTCCTAACTCTCATTTTGTTCACAATTTCTTCCAATGTAGTAACATTTGTTAATCCAAGCACACATCCTCTGACTGCTACATGGCTTTTGACTTTTGGATTGTGTTTGTGTGAAACTGATACATATTTACCTTTGTACATTGCATAGTTACATTCATAAATGCAATCCTCATCAGTGGTATCCTTGTCTGTGATATCCTTGTCTGTGTTTAGAAAGTAGTTCCATGATAGATATTCCTTAATATCATTATATCCATAATAGTCTAGCAATCCTTGTACTGATGGCCTTTTAAATATAGGAACACTTGCTTTTGATGGCCTTTTCCTGTCACCATCTGAGCTGTCTAAACTGAGTATAATTATTTCTGCAAAACCAACATTTGTCAATCATATAAGCAAAACCAACAAGTAGAATAAGCATATAATATCCTTACTTCATTAACCAAAACACAAACCATTCTAACATCATAAATTCAGTTACAGACATATTGTTTTACAAGTACATAATGTATTAACATCTACTACCATTACATAAGGACCAAAATACCAAAATACATAAAAAGGTAAAATCAGCTTCCCCTGCTAATATTCCTCTTCCATTTCTTCTCTTTTGCACAAGACATAGTTGGGGGTATCTTTACTCAAAATGTCTTGCAAAGAATAGCATCCTAGATCTCAGCATTTGTAAACCCAAGTACACCATTTGTTATTGGTACAGGGCTTTTGACAATGAGGGTTTTAGGTGGTCGTTGTAGCTTAGCCTTTGACCTAGATGTTTGTAGCTTAGCCTTGTACCCACATGCTTGTATTTAGCCTTAGAAATAGCATCAGATGTCTTGTGCTTTAATCCAACATACATGCTTACCTTTGAAATGGTCTGAGAAATAAGGTTTAACATCACTCTTAATACTCCTGATTTTGGTGAACCCCAAACCCGCCCTTGTCCTTGTACCAGCCTGACAGATAAATTGTCCATACCATTTTAGCAAACTCATAGGTGGTCCTTTGTATTCTGGAGAGTCATAATCAATCTCCTCAGAAGTGCTAATCTAAGAAGTGCTAGATGAGTCTGAGGTGTTGTTGTCAGAGTCTGAGCTGTTGTTTTCTGAGCTAGTATCTAAGTTGATAGCAATGATCTTTGCAAAGCAACAACAAACTCCTAAACAAGAAAACTCTTAAACAAGGCAACTCCTAAAATGGATCATATCCAAACAAAACAAATTGCAAATATGATCCTATTCAATCCCATTCAGCCTAAATATTCAAGCTACATTGTCCTAATACAAACACTCATTTAAGACCTCTGTAAATCACAAAATCTAACAAAACAAGCATATAAGCTAAAATATAAGCACATAAGCTAAAATATACGCAGATAAGCTAACACATAAGATATTAGTAGATAAGGACACTACCTTTTCCCTTCGACATGTTTAATTGGTGGGTGAATTAAGGTTTACTTTGGGTGAAATATGGTGACTCACGATCTTGGTGGGTGAATTGTAATGAATGAAAAAGTTAATGTGTGTAAAATTGCGGGAGGAGGGGAGTTATAAGTTTCGTGGTGTTGCAACGTTGGTCCTTAGGGTATATTATTCTATGTGAACTGACAATAATACCCCTGACGATAATAAAAGTTAACGAAATATTTGGATAGGAGTTACGGTCAAAGGACACGGTCCAACTCAAAAGAACAACTAACAGGACGACTGAGTGTAATTTCAGTACTTTTTATTACGAAAGTAAGCAATTTCCTTGACGAAACACAAGGACGATCTATGTACTTAACTCTTAAAACTATCCAAAACAAACCATATTTTAAATAACAATTTAGTAAAAAAAAATTCCGAGTGTATTTTTCAAACTTCGGTATGATTGGCGCAATGATTTGGTGTCCTAAGGATGAGGATGATACTAGTTTAGAGGCTAAAGCCTAAATTATAAGCTAAAAACCGAAGCTTATATTTTTATTAAAATGTTCAGCGAATTAGTTGAAGTTGAAGTTTATTAATGTAAAATCTTATAAAAATATATTAAATTAAATTCACATATATTTTCAGCTTTTCGTGATAATTTATCATATTATGAAGAGTATTTAAGTAATTTGACTAGCCATAAACCCTCGTAACCCCTTTTCTAAGAGTTAGGGATTATGAATTATTTTCTTATAAAAGCATCCATAAGTTCTGTCAAAACTGAGTGCTTATATTTATAAATCACTTATGTTAAATAAAAAAATTTATCAAGTTCTCGATGAAGTCTGCATATGCCTTTTACATGATAATTAATCAAAATTTGAAGAGTATTATAATTAATTTGACTAGCTATAAAACCCTCATAACCCTTTTTTCTATGAGTTTGGGATTATAAAATGCTTTTGTGCTTATAAAAAGCATCCATAAGTCTGTTCAAAACTGAGACTTATTTTAAAAAACGATTTATTTTAAAAGTTTAAGTCCCGATGTGTCCGCATAAGCTTCGTGCCAAACATAACCTTCATGGTATCCATGACTTAATTCTATAAAAATAATTTATTTGACTAGTAAAAACAGGGTGAGACTCATTAACTAATTGTATATCATCAATTATCTAAAATGTTTTTTTTTCTTTCATTGTAATTCTATCAAAGAGTAATAAGATCTTGTTGGTAGTTGTAGTGTTTTGTTACTCTACTTCTATTTTATGCATTTTGGTTACATGGATTGACGAAGCTATGTATTTAATCCAGTTTTAAACAAGGTATAATGAAGAATTGACGATAGTATGAGGATGAATAATTAAAAATAACAAATTTTTAAATAGAAAAAGGTAGAGTCAGAATCAGAAGAGGAGTAAAAGGTTCGAAAACATGACCTACTCTCAACGAGTATACCACTTTAATTCTAAACCAAACCCTACCCTATTGTATATTTCCATCTTTAAATACTTTATATCAAGCATAAATGGAACAAGGCAAGTTACCTTTAGGCGTTAGCAAATTCTTTCCAAATATTACAACCGTAAAAAGACATAATATATCCCGTCTTAATATATCCCGGAGATGTATAGATATTCCGTCTATTCTTTGTCCCGTTTGTGGTAGCGTCACGGAATTGTCAAGTTATTTATTTTTTGATTGCCTTGTTGTGAAAGATAATTTTCGCAAGATTTGTCGTTGGTGGGAGGTGGATTTCATGGAAGTGCATACGTTCGATGAATGGGTTTCTTGGATCGTAAATCTTCGGATTCCTATCAAGCATAAAAGGTTGTTAGAAGGGGTGTGTTTCGGGTTGTGGTGGCTAATTTGGACTTATCGTAATAAGTGTTTCTTTGGTGTAGTTTTCTCCTTCTAATGCAGATAGTTTTGTGAAGATGTTTGTGTCGTTATCTATTTATTGGAGTCGTTTTAGATGTAATGTATCTTTAGTTGGGTTGATTGGCTAAAAAATCCTCATCTTGTAACTTTGTAATTTTTTTAGCTTCTTGCTAGTTTTTAATAAAGTGTTGTTAAAAAAAAGACATAATAACATATGTATTTATTACTGTAAAAATCTGTGATATAGACTATCGTTGGTTATCAATTTGGTTTATACTATTCACTTTTAGTTATTCATGAGGACCAAAAAAGATTTGACTGAGTTGGAACTCACTTTCGAAAAACTCATGAGCCCAATGAAAAGATTTTGGTCGTATAACAATGATGAATAATTTTCAAGAACTGAGAGATAAGATAGTTTTAGATCATAAAAAGAATCTGAAAAGATGGTATTATAATGAGACGGGTGAGTACCCGAGTGAGGCAATGGTTGATACTATGCTTTCGGGAACTAGGAAAGTATTTGAAGTGCTTGATAGGAAAAAGGATTTGGTTCTTGATATATACTAAAGAAAGGCATGAAGTTGTGAATGATATTAAAAGGAGTCTGAATAAGCTTCATCAAATGTTTCTTGATATGTCGGTTTTAGTGTAGGCGTAAAATCGAGGTTTGAATGATATTGAAGAGAATCTGGCGAAAGCTGGAGGCTTTGTGAGTGACGGAACAAACAATTTGTTTTATGCTAAGCATATGAATGTATAAGCATAGCAATAAGCATAGCAGGGCGCAATGGTGTGTTTGATTCAGGCAATGGTGATAATATTATGTGTCATTATCTTCATTTCCGAGTCGTCTCATCTATGATTTCAAGTTTTATGAATAGTGATACTATGTTAGAATATGATTCATTGTTTAAAATGTCCTAAACAATGAAACCTATTCTAACATAGTATCACAGAACATAAAACTTGAAATCATAGATGAGACGACTCGAAAATGAAGATAATGACACATAATATTATCACCATTGCCCGAATCAAACACACCCAATGCGCCTGCTATGCTTATGCTATGCTTATACTTCATCTGCTTAGCATAAAACAAAATGTTCGTTCCGCCACTCACAAAGCCTCTAGCTTTCGCCAGATTCTCTTCAATATCATTCAAACCTTGATCTTGCGTCTCCACTAAAACCGACATATCAAGAAACACTTGATGAAGCTTATTCAGACTCCTTTTAATATCATTCACAACTTCATGCCTTTCTTTAGTATCAAGAACCAAATTCTTTTTCCTATCAAGCACTTCAAATACTTTCCTAGTTCCCGAAAGCATAGTATCAACCAGTGCCTCACTCAAGTACTCACCCGTATCATTATAATACCATCTTTTCAAATTCTTTTTATGATCTAAAACTATTTTATCTCTTAGTTCTTGAAAATTATTCATCATTTTTTTCAGTTCTTGAAAATATTAAAAAGAAAGTATAAGACCACTTCATTATTTCACAAGTGTCATCTTGTTTCTTTCTTTTTGAAAACAAAACACAAACACTATATGATTTATATAAACATTGACAAGAAAATGACAATAAAAAAGGAATCTAGAAAGTTTCAAGATTTACTCACGAAATTAGAGAATTGATAGTAATAAAACTACTAGATCCCTAGAGAATAAAACCTTAGATCTTGAAACCCCAAAATAATAATCAAAACCCTAATTTGTAACCCTTCAATAAACCTTGAAAAACCTTGAACAAGCACTTGAAACCACCTTAGAATGTATTAAATATGAGCTTAGAATAGTTTGAATGGTTGTAAAAATGGAAGTGATTGATGGTTTATGGTGGTGAGGGAAAATGGAAGGAACCTTCCATTGTTAGCATTTGTCTCTCTATATAAAGAGACGTGGTTGTATATTCATTTCAGTGTTGTAAATATCGGCCTTGGCGGCCGATATATCACTGATATATCGCTTATCGGTGGTCAACCGATAGGTTAATTTACACTTAACGGTAAAAAATTCGGTTTTGGTCAAAATCTGTTTCAAAATCATCAAAATCGGGGAGCCGATTTTTGAGTTTTTTTTTTTTTTTTTTTTTTTTGGTATTCTGATTTTCTTGATCGTGATTTAATAAAAGTATACAAAACTGAATTTAGAAACCACACCATATTGTATATTTTTACAACATATACATAAAGAATTATATAGTTAAAAATAATAAGAATATTAAAAAACTTATTAAATATATATATATTTTGCAGAATTCCTTTATAATTTAGGGTCTCCGCCGAGAAACCGATATATCGCCGCCAAGACCGATATATCGCTTAAAGGGGGTCGACCGCCGAGGTACCGCCGAGCGATATTTACAACACTGATTCAATTTATGGGAAAATAATCTAATCTAATAAAGTCATCGTACCAACTTTTTAGAACAACAAGTAAGTGTGTATGTGTTGGTTTAAGTGAATCCAATTTTATGTGTCGTTTAAAATGATTTTGTGTTTATAAAACAACACCGTCGGGCGGTGCCAAGACCGAGCCGAGACTACTCAAGACGACGTTTACCCCTACCTAACACTCGGCCATTGCACACATTTTTAGCAAGAATGAAAAAAAAAAAAAAGGAAAAGGAAACAGTCGATCCCAACACTGAGTCCAAGAGTATTTTAAACTAATCATATATCAAATGGAACAATATAGCTACTTATTTTTCAATCAAAATTAATTAATATATGTAACACTTAAGATATGAAAAATCGATGTTCGGTCATTGATACGAGCTGGTCGGATTGTTGCTGATGGGGTCGAGTCTGCTTGGGTCAACTGTCCATATTTCTTACTAAGAATTTGATGTTTGTGTCATTTATGTGTGAACAACAAATTGTATTCTCCATTTGTATATCAATGTTTTCATGATTGAAGGACTTATATATGTTTTAACCCGTTAAACTTAGCTCCTAAATATAACTATGTTAGACAAAACCTTATATTAAATAAGCAGTATATTTTGGTTATATTAACTGATAATGTGGGTATGAGGATGGATAATTATATCTATATACTAAAGGGCGTGGGAAACGACGTCGTTTCACCACCCCTTGCTACAGTACCTTTTTTGGCCCAGTTTATTGGGCTCCCGTTTTGGGCCGGCTTAACTTTTTTTTACAAGAGTACCGATTTATTCAGATAAAAAAATACCCGCGGAAATATTTTCGATACCTAATAATTTTAAAATAATCGACAGGGACACAAACGTATATAGCTAAAAAAAACAAACCTTTAAACATGAGGCTCAACACTTAAGCCCATACAAAAAAAACAAATTATTAAACATGAGACCGAAAAAATAAATTCGCACTAAAAAAATAAAATAAAAATAAAACGCGCAGGACATAAACTCATATAAGGAAAAAAAAATAAACCATTAAACATGATACCGAAAAAATAAACCCGCACTATTAAACAAGAGACCCATTGAAAAATTAAACCCGCAACTAAAATACAAATAAAAAAATGTCAATGCAGTATCGCAGCGATTTGTCGTTTAAGGCACACGTAATCACATAAATTATATTATAAAAAAAACTCATATAGCAAAAAAAAAAAAACTCTTTAAACGTGAGTTCCAACAAATAAGCTCATATAAGAAAAAAAACAAACTATTAAAAATGAGACCGAAAAAATAAACCCGCACAAAATACAAAATAAAAAAATAAAAAATTACTACTTGCCCTCAACAAACGCGCGAAAATATTAACGACCGCGCACAATCAGTGCGCTGTAATACCCTGCTTTCTTATATCTACAAAACGTAAAAAAAGGAATACCAATTTAACCTTTGAGCCAAACTCCATTATATTGCATGTTTTCACCCTTTAACACTTTATAAGTTTATATCAATCAACTCTATTATAAGATAAGTTACCATTTAGCATATTAGATGCAAAATAATATTACAAATCTTAGGATTTTAGAATCTAAAAATATTGACACATTATAACATTAGTTAATAATACTTGTAGTTGAAAATAATCTTTGAGTGGTAAACGAGATTTATAAACATTCATAAGTCTGTGTGACAAACGAGATTTATTTTATATGCCGGGCTTATTTTAAAAATCCGGGTCGTGATAAATCCCCATAAACCTTGTGTCAAACATAGCTTTCATGGTATCCATGACTTGATTCTATAATATACGAATTTTTCTTATTTGACTAATAAAAACAGGATGAGACTCATTACTTTTTAGCAGAATGAATTAATTAAATTCCTCTTATAGTAACTTGATCAAACTTACATACGTGAATAATTAAATTAAGACATCATAAAAAAGAAACGTGGAGAATGCATTTGGAACTGAGAGAGAGTTTAAGATGGATAAATTTATAGGCATACGATAATAAAGTTATAGGACTAATGTAGGACACTAAAATACGGATTTGTTATGATCGCTGTCACATAAATGCACGGATCAAATTCGAAATAAAATTACAATCGTAAATTTTAGATGCACCCACAAAGATCGACGCATCATTATCTTATTTAAAATGCGTGTGGTTAGAAATTTTTCTGATAATTCTCATTGACCTCGAATTCACTAAAGTTATCAGCGGGCTTACACGCTGATATCTTGGTTTCAAAAGCATCGACCAACGCCTTCACCTTACTCTTCCTGCATTCAGCGGGCTTACACGCTGATATCTTGGTTTCAAAAGCACCCACCAACGCCTTCACCTTACTCTTCCTGCTTTCAGGGAGCTTATTCAAAACAACACTCTGAGGGCCATTTTTAGAATCGTTCCGCATTGCTTTCACGTTTGTCCGTTTCATAACCTGTACTTTCTGAGATGGTAACATAACATCGTTTTTTGCTGCCTCGTTCCCCATTGCTTTCCCGTTTGTTGACAAAGACCGTCTCATAACCTGTGTGTTCTTAGATGGTAACGCAACATTTTCAGCAAGCTTTGGGATTTTGGGATCTGCAACTGTTGCGACTGTTGTGGTTTTCTTTTTCTCTACTGGAACTACGGTCTTAGCAACTTTCTCTTTATCGACAACTGTTGTTTGTTTGAACTTTCTCGGAATAGCAGACTTTACGTGTTCATGATGCTTACCATACTTACAGAAATCATGACGACAGGAACCAGTGGAAGCTATGAGATAATTAGGAACGTTCGAGGTTTCTTCACTTAGAGTATTCATCTAAAAGCTTCGAGAAACTCTAGACCTGAGACAAAACAAACTCATTGTCGTTACTTTGAATACTAAATGACAGGTGATATTGTTTTATAAATAAGGAACCAATGTTTTGTGGTTTTAGAACTTGATACATATAACCTAGAAATCACTCAAATAGCAGCAAACTCACGTATTAGCTAACAAATTACTTGGGCCGTTGATGTGATTCTAAAGCCATAAAAACCAAAAACTTAATAACAATATACAGTTATATAAACTAGGTGTTGTAAGCATCAAGCAGTGATTAAACTTTTTATGTTTAGAAGAGATTAAACTTGATAAATTTGATCAACTTAATCTATAATCATATATAACAAAAAAACTACATTTGATCAACTTAAATATAAACGAAAAGACACATCATAGCCATGATCATACCTAACAAAATATCGTAGAATAAATTGAATAACTCGAATGATCGTGCCTTTTGGGAATGAAGGAGGGATTATATATAGATTTGGGTTATGGTTTATTTTGGAAGGAAGGAAGAGTGGTTTTATTTTCGGAATTTATATGTATGTATGGTAACTTTCTATTCTCACATGCACGGATATTATTACCCCTCACTCTCTTTTACATGTTACCGTCTACTTTTACATGTTGCTGATTTTAACTCAACGTAACATAATGATTCAATAAATTAAAGTCCGGTTGTTAGTGGTTTCACATTTGGACCCGTGCGATGCATTGACTTTAGTTTTTGATAAACTATTGAACTTTTAATTATGTCCAAAACTCAACATTTTTATTTGTTATTGTAATTTATAAATGCCTTCGAGCCAAAATAATGTACTTTTTTTCTATCTATTAATTATTTAATGTGATATTTTTAATATGCCGTATTTTGTTATTCACTACAAGAAAAAGTAGAACATGTGACGCAATTTTCTTGGGCGACATTTGTCGCCCGGGAAACACCACTAAACGACAAAAGTCCGTCCGACGTGGCACCAATTCTGATAGACTTTTTAGTCAAAGTTTGAGTATGGTTTCCTGGGCGACATGTCGCCCGGGATACATTGTTAAAGTTTGACCCAAAAAATCAATGAAAATCTTGGCGGCAATTTTTCCCGCTCACTTTTCCCGGGCGACAGTTTTTATTTAAAAAATTAATTCACGTGAATGTTTAATCCATGTGATTAGCGTTAATTAAAATGTGTGTACTCAATGAGTATACCACTTCAACCTTTAAACCAAACTCTGCCCATGTGTATATGTTCATTCTTTAATATTTTATATCAATCAAAAAAAAAAAATTAAAAATAAAAAAATAAAAAAATAAATCAAATTTGAAACAACCCAAGAAAAAAGTTACATTAACGAATGCTTTTCAAAATATTACAACCGGATATCATGAACATATCTATATACTTGGGTGATAAAACTCTTACGATTTTAGAATCTAACAAAGTTATATAAATTTTTTGATTGTTGACCATAAGGGCCGATCGAACGGGAAGAATATCAGTATGTATTTCAAAGCGGGGGTCAAGTGTTCAAATCTCACAAGGAGAAAACTAATCCTTCTGTGGCTACGGAGCTTCATCTGCGCTGGCTCCGAACTATTCAAATCTTTTAAAGGACCTCCGGTCTTTTTGCAAGGAGTGAGGATCGGATTCTCGTCTTTGTATCTAAAAGAGAGAAATTTTCCAACTGATCCAAACTTACTTGTTTTTCAAAAGAGGGTCCACATGTTTTTGAAATGGTTAATCGAGTTAGGTTTATAAAAAAGATGATATTGTGTAACCATAGCCTTAACTTCGAACTGAACTTTGATGACTAAGTAACACCCGTTGACTATCGTTTTGTGACTTGGGTTCTCGTAACTTTGAACTGCATATATTCGTATAAGGCTCCTTCGTCCTATAAACTCCGGCCACATACATCGACAAAGTCGATTGCGTAAGCCTTATACAAATATACACCACATAGCACATAAATCTTTTAACAATTTTAGGCCCCATTGATTCAATAATAAGGGTCTTGTCGAATTCTTGAATCATGGATCTTACCAATTAAGAAAAATATTTAAAATTTATGTGAATCTAGATCATATTTAAACCAAATCTTTTAACAATTAACAAGATTTTTAATATCTAATATCATTCCATGATAAATTTGCATGATTTTATCATGGATCTTACCAATTAACAATTAACTTTATTAACAATTAACCAAATCTTAAATCAATTAACAATTAATACATCAAGATTTATAAAATTGCATACAACCTAGATCTCGCCTAATTAATTTTATTAAATATCAAGATCAAATCTTTTTAACATAAAACGCCCATCGGGGCATTTAAAATTAATCAATGAACCGTTATTTGTCCAATTTTAATTCCTTGTAATTAAAGATTTTACACGATGGCTCGTGATGCCACTGTAGGGTTTTACGATCTATTAACAATTAAATATCACGAGTACGCATCGGAATAAATAGATTACATGTAGAATACAATAATTAACAAGAGATTGAAGATATGTACCTTTTAGCTCGAATCGATACACCGTTAAGAGGTAACCGACAACTCCGTCTTCAATATACGCGTGTGTATAATAACAACGTATGAAACTCCAAGATCTAAAAGAAGATCCCTCTAAGCTTCCACACACAATACGTTCGTAGCAAACAATGAAGTATGCTAGTACTAATAGTGTAAGTAAACAATAATCGCAAGTCTTGGATCTAATCAATACTTGAGAAAAGAGAAAAACAAAACCCTAAGGGTGTTTGTTTTAGCCGAATACAAGGAGGGGAGAGGGAGAGATTTAGGGATATTACCACATAAAACACATAAACCTAATGCACCCCAAGGCCTCCTTATATAGTGCTAGAAATCTTGGAGGAAAAGAAATCAAGCCCAAACCCACCAAGGGGTGTGTGTATGGCCGGTTATAAAGGGAGAAGGGGGAGACCTCACTTTCCTTTTTCTCGATTTGCATATTAGTCCCTTATGTTTAACATTTAAACTTATAACTAATATATTAATTATTGTTTACTTAAAACACTATTTAAACATTGTTTACGTATTAACGTGTGCGTCCCCTTAGGCTCGAATAAATAATTCGGACATATATTTATTTACGATGGACATATTCTAACACAGATTACAAACAAAACGAGTCTAATATTGATATGATTCGTGCGAATAGTTTTATAAAAAAATATTTAATTTTAGTATATCTTTTTAGAAAGAAAAAAAAGATAAAAAAACTTTCAATACACGCTCTTAACCTATATTATTATTATTATGAAAAATACCCTAAAGTTTATATAAAAAAAATCAATTAAAGCACGAATTGGGTATACCCTCTTTTACCAATGCTCGATAATTAAACTATAAATTATCTTTGAAAAGCAAATAAAAATAGTCCCGCCGCAACACGCGGGCAAATTCTTTCTCGTTATATACATATACTAAAAATGGAACAATACGTCGTCGTTTTTTCTTGCTTTTCCCCTTGGCCATAATTGGTGTATGCTATTGGTAGTTGATCGGCTCAGACATTTCTTCCCCAATCTCACATAATCAAAAAATTATGCTATTGGTTGTTGATCGGCTCACAGCGGGTGACTAAAAAAGATTCGAAAAGCCAACCAAATCAACATACTAATCGGTCTATTTTCTTTTCATCCTTACCTTGATTTTGTTTTGGGGATTGGACTTGATAATTTACTTAATGTTATTAGAGTTTTTTTGTTTACTTTGATTTGTTGTTTATGAATGTTCAAATGGTTGTAGAACTTG
>BQNB010081546.1:0-29592 GCA_026074375.1 Tanacetum coccineum
GGCGACTTGGAAAAGTGAAGTCAAATCAGATACTAGGAGCTTAGATAGGCGAAAATTGCTTCTTGAAATAAGTAAAAAATTCATTTTTGACTCTGTGAGGTTCCGAAATCCATTCCCCATTAGCAAGAGTCCCACGTATGGCGAGTTAGGATCTCCTTTTATTCATAATACCATGAAAATATTTAGAGTTTTCATCACCTTCAATGGACCATCAGATTTTGTCTTTTTGAGAAATCTCCATGGCGTTCCTATTATTAAGCTCTTGAAGATCATTAAGAAGCGTGATTCTTTTGATAAGAATCTCATCATTACCCTTTCCTTGATCGATAAGCTTATCAACTTTTGAGAGATTTTGTTAAATGTTGATCTTCCTGTCATTTGACCTTTTGTTAGCTTCTTTTGACCAGGCCTTGATCGCAATCTTAAGAGCTTGCAACTTTTCTTCAACCGAATTAAACCGTTTGGCTCAACAATATTTAAGGACTTCCAGGTAGTTTCCACAAAAGAATTGAAACCCTCCATGGCAAACCAAGAATGGAAAAACCAAAATGGAGAAGGACCATAATCATAATTTGTTTCCCGCATAAGGATAGGACGGTGATCAGAAAGGTGTCGATCCAAACATAGAGCTGAAAGATGTGGAAATAAATCCAAAACACCTTCTGAAATAAGATAACGGTCTAATTTACTCATCTTTGAAGCCGACTTGTGAGCCCATGTAAAAGCATAACCTTCTAGGGGAAGATCAATTAAACATGCCGAAGAAATAAAATTGTTAAAAGCAATAGCCCCTTGCCTATTAAACGTAGAACCAAACCTTTCATGTTCCGAACGAACTTCGTTAAAGTCACCCATAATCACGGTATCACCTTCCCATCTATCAATAATCGTACGAAGATAATCCCATAAATCACGCCTTTCATTCAACTCTTGAGGAGCATAAACGGATATAATAAGAAGCTTAGAAGAGGTTGGAGCCCAAGTGCCCATCAAAGCAACAAAATAATCACAAGTAGAAACTTGCTCTTTAACGAACATGTTAGGATTCCACATACATAAGATACCTCCTGAACAACCGACTGAAGATCCTACAACATGGTCAAACATCTGATTTCCCCACAAATCCTTAATGGTGAGTAAACTAATACTCTCCGCTTTAGTTTCTTGAATAGAGGCAAAATTAATTCTATGCTTCTGACATAACTCCTTAATCCATCTCCGTTTAGCCTTGTTTCCAAGGCCTTGAATATTGAGAGACAGAAAATTCATTTAACAACATCAAAATCTCCTTGTGAATTAATTATTTCCTGAATGTTTTTTTCACAACCTGCCATATTGTAACCCATGGTTTGGCCAACAGTAACCAATTCATCCATTAGATCTAAAATAGATCCACCTACCTTACTTTTCTGAGAGTGAGAGTTCATACTTCGTTGTGATGAAAATCCACGGTTCGAACAACGGTCATTGAGTTTATTTGAGAGAGATTGAACACATTCAGTAGTATCTTTGATATTTTCTACCACGTTTTTTTCATGATCATTGTTATCTAGAGTAAAACCAGGTGGGAATTTTGGTTCATCGCTGCAAGAGTTACAAACGTTATAACGTCTTTCTGGCCCGTTTTGTCTTCCAAAGAAAAGAGGATCACTAAAATTTAGAACCTAATTCCTGTGTTTTTCCACTTTACTTGTATTGTTATAAATAAAGGCATTTTTGATTGGTCTGGGAATCTTATCTTGGATTCGGTATGGATAAAAGATCTTCATATGTTATATACTATAAATTCTCCGTGAGGAATTAATTTAATAACTCAGATATTGTTATTCATGATATTGATCCGATTCAATATCATCGATAAGTAATGCATTCATTGAATTAACACTTCTCCTTTAAGGTATTTACTTGCTCAATTAGTACCGTATTCCCCGCAAGATCTGAAAACAAAACCGAACCGAAAAATTAAAAAGTAAAACGCATTGTTACTGATGTACCGTCAAGGCATCGTTAAAGTGTTGCTAAAATTTTCACAAAAATATAGAAATTAGAAATTAAACATTCTGAAAAACTAAGAGGCCGTTTAGTTAGTGAAATTTTTTTCTATTTTTTAGTTTTGAAATTCCTAAAAAAGAGAATGATTTTTCTTCTCTAGATAAGAGTTGAGAATATTGAAAATCTGTTTAAAATGAGTTATATTTTTCTTTTCTTTTTAAATATAAACGTATGAAAATATATGAAAAAAATTAAAAGTAATTAAAAACGGCGGTTAGAATGGACAGTGGAGGATGACACGAGAGAAAACAGTGTATATTTGATGTTTTATAGATCTCGATTCTTTTTTATTGAGAAGAAATTGAGAAAAAAAATGATTAAATAGACTTTCCACTTTTTTTGAAAAATGTTGATAAAAAGTGAGAATGAGTATTCCATTTTTTTTGAAAAATATTGAAAAAAATGAAACTAAACGGATTTTTAATATTTTCTTTTTCATATGAATTTTTTTTAGAAAAATGGGATATTTTTCATCAATTAAACGGCCCCTAACACACTCGGCTAAAAGCTCGTAAATATGAAAGAAAATAATAACAGCATTAGCTACATTTTGTCAAAAAGAAAAAAGATTTTAGGTACGGTTAATTTTGTCATGTTAAAGCGACTAGACAAACTTTCAAAGAAGTAACCTACAAAACCAAGTTAAAACAAAAACCAAATCAGTACAAAACCAAGTCAAAACTAAGTACGATAAACTATTGGTTGCACGATTCGTGTTCATCGGTTTGGAAATTGCTAGAAGCAAAACTAAAACCAAATCAGTCTAATTTTAAAACATATAAAAGCAAGTCAAACACTAAAAATGAATTCGGTTAGGTTCTAGTTTAAATCACGTAAACCAAATTCAAGTAGATTTATAACATAATTTACTAAATATAACTAAACACTTCAACTTATGCAAAAAAAAACTTGAAGTAAGATGGGCGGATGAATACCCCTTGCGTGACACGAATTCGAGTTAGTATTCACTTTGGATTGCTAATGGATCTTGGAGCTGAGATGGCCTCATGATTGGATTGCTAGATTCCCAAAGATTGTTAGTATTCACTTTGGAAAGGTTGTTACCACATCTGAGAGGTCTCGAATTCGAGTCCCACCGTGGGGGTTTTCCTTTAAGAGCGAAAAAGAATTGAGGCAAAGGTTCGAGTATTGCATACTGCCCAATTGGATATCACTGTGAGCTCGAATCACTAACAACTAATCATAAATCAAATTATTCGGTTTTCAGTTTGATATGCTTAAATTTTTGACAAACCATAAATCAAATTAAAGACTGACTAAATACTTCAGTTCAGTTTCAACTCAAACCGTACGCAATCGAAAATTTTGATTCAGTTTTATTTTATTCTTGAATTAATTCTTTTTCGGTTTATGAGTGTCAAAACCAAACAAACACTAAAAATGTGTTTGTTTTGGCTTATATAACCGGCTTATAATTTATTTGGTTAAAATCTTATTTTTTAAAAATTGGGTTACTTTTCCACTTATATAAATTTATTATCTAATAATAAACTTATATCCGGGTGTACACCTATTTTAGATAACGTTTAGATAAGCTATATCTGTTAATATATAAAGTTACAAAGATAATTGATGCAACAAATCGATGTCATACCATAAACGACATATATAGTACTTCAAAATTCGATATTATTCAACAAAATTCAAAGTTTGAGGTCTTCAACAACATTTTTAGAAATGGATAGCCGAATTTTGGTGAAAAGTTGTTGAGTAAATTGATAGTAGTACATGTAATGATTTCAGTTACATTGGAGTATCACATCATAAGGAGATTCACAAAACAACACCGTTGTCCGTTATACCATCATTCGTAATCTTAAAAAATGAATACACATAGAAATATATTGAGAATACCTTGCGTTTTTCGAACTTGTTATAAGATTTTATATCACAAACCTTATTGGAATTCCCATATTTCCCATCTTGATCTAGTTTTATTCGTTTACCTAAGAAGACCTAAAATTGCAAGATTATTGCGTAGAATGAATGATATTCATGTTATATTTCTATATAATTTCTTATTTTCTTTTGGTATGCTCCTCAAATTGAATGTGAGGACAACAAAAATGAACATGTATCAAAGAAATGCTACTCGAAACTTTTTTGTTGTTTGTCATTTTGTTAATGGTTCTCTTTATGTGTGATTTTTAAAAGTGTGTTTACAGGTGAATGTAATGCAAATTTATAGATTATTGTATTACTTAAAGAAAAACATGAGTCTATACAATTAAAGTGTATACTTGGTAAATTTTCTTTTCAAATTAGATATTGAAAATAGCATATTTATAGGTAATTATATGCAATGTTTTGAAAACCGGGTCTCTAATCGACTCGGTCGAGTCATCGGGTTACCGGGTTACCAGTTCAACCGGTTCGACCAGAAGGTCAACCCGATTTTAAAAAAATAATAAAAAAATATTTGCAATCATAAAAAATGTATATATATAAATTATGAATATACCTTATATTGAGCCTAAAAACCATTTACTAATATATGTAACATGTAACAAATAAAATTACGTCACATTTATATATAAAAAACTTGTTTTATTTGTAAAAAAACATGAAAACCCCAAAACTGGTCTCGAGAACTGAGTTGACCCGAGTCACTTCAAACCCGGCGAGTCTAACCGAGTTTCAAAAATATTAAACCCAGTTTAATTTTGAACCGGTTATTTTTTTCGACCAAAACGGGTTCAATCCGGTTGACGCCGAGTAGACCATACCCCCCGGGGGTTTTTTCCAAAAGGATGAAGATTCCTCTCCTGTTCAAATGAACATGAGGGAGGGTAATGTTGCGATGTACTGTGAGTGATTGTATGTGAATAATGATAATAAAAACTTTGTATTGGTTTGGCCCACTTTTATTTTACACTAACACTAATTTTCAACATTCCCTCTCATATTCCATTTTTTGAATGATGTGGTCCTCATCATGCAATTTATATACTGCATCGGATGTGATAAAACAACTTGGCTCAATGTCATTATTGTTATCCCTGCTCCGCTAGCAATATAAAGGAGAATTTATTTATTATCTAATAATAAACTTATATAAAATAAAAAGCTTCAAAATAAACCCAAACACCTCCTAAAGACATAAAAAAACACCCACAAACTTTTTGATTAGCTTCTTCATATGGTAAATTTATTTTCCTTTTACGATTATAAAAAAATGTTTCATTTTTATCATGTCAACCTAAATTAGCTTATTTATGCTGATTTTGGTTTACTAGCTTATTATTCAATCTATAGCTTATTACCTCCAAAAGGGTCTTTGGGTATAGCTTATTTGCTTACTTGTCACCAAAAGGGCAACCACTTAAAAGGGTTCTCTTTTTTTTTGGTGTAAGAGGGTGTTTTGGATTGATTATCTTTTTTTGCGTATATGAGCTTAAAAATAAGCAGTTCAGATATTAGTTTTAGGATTAGCTCCCATTGACAAATATAGGAGTGTGAGTCTTAGCTTTTTGTAGTGATTTACAGCCAATTTTAGTACTACTTATTTAAGGTGGTTATATAGCTTATTGTGTTATTCGCTTATTTGTTGAACTTCTTCTACATGTGAGTTGTTAATGTGTCTTGTTTGGTTAATTGGGTAATATAAGCAGTCACGAATAAGCCTCCCGCTAGAATAAGCAACCCCAAACATCACATTAAAGGTTTTTTGTGTGTGTAAACCGTAAATACCAACGCGAAATTTATTTGCCCCGTTTGTCATTGTATACTACTTAGGTGCTTATTTTACTCTAGATTAAGCCATTGGAAACAAGCCAACTGCTAGAAAACGAGATAAACACTTTATATGCAATCCCAAACACCCTATACGCTCTTTTTTTTTATCAAAAGCAAGAGCATACAAAAGTTGCTTCTAGGTTTTAAAGAATCAGGCGATGTTACTTCTATCGAACTATTCTACCACGATATGATTCGGCGTGGTTTTTCTCCCGATACCGTAACTTATAACATCAGAATTAATTTATACTCCAAACAAGTTCGTTTTGAAGATGGGTTACGTCTTCTTAATGAAATGGAACACATGAACTGTTTCCATACATTACGGACTTAACGACTTTGATTCACGGTGCGGGAATCAGTCACAACACGAAAAAAGCACAGGGGCTTTTTGATGAAATCCGTGATAGAAATTTTGTACCGGATTCTGGTGTATAGAATACGTTAATAAACGCTTACATCAGATCCGGAAACGTGATGTCAGCAACTCGAGTAATGAACGAAATGGAAGAGAATAACATCCGTCCTGATCACGTCACGTTTCACACGATGTTCTCAGGGTTAATAAATTTAAGCCAAATTAACATTGTTTTACCCCTTTATCACCAAATGATCGGTAAAAACTTTGTCCTGAAAATACCGATTGTAGTAATGTTGATGACACTTTTCTGCAAAAACTGTGAAGTTAACGAGGCTTTGGGTTTTTGGATGTATTTAATTGAAAGAGGTTATTGTCCACATAGTCACGCCGTCGATGTTCTATCAAAAAGTTTGTGTTCTGACTGGTCGATCGAAGAGGCTTTCCAATGCGGTTTACAGATTCTTGAAAAGGGGAGGTATTTAAGTAAAACAGGTTTTCATGTTTTAGAAAAATGTTTGATTGAGATTGGTGATGACGCTAAATTAAAAAAGCTCGACAACATGATCAAGAAGCTACAAATTTCTATAATGCTTTGAACTCTAATGATCAAGATTCGTTGAATTCCGCCGCGGGTGGTAACTTTTTGGATAAAATGCCCCGTGATTGCCTAAGAATCATTGAAAACAAATTCAAAGTTCGTAATTCACGTAATAAAAGTGAGTTCGAACTCTTCTACCCCCGGTATCTCTCCCGATGTTGCCTAACTTCAAGATATGGTGAAAGCTTTACTTCTCGATAAGAAAAATCAAAACCAACTCCCACTCCCATGAAAGCGGTCGAGGAAAGTTGTGTTACTTGTGGTGGTGCTCATTCTTACCGAAATTGTCCCGCCACCGATGGCAACGTTTATCGTGACAATATTCAAGAGTATGTTTCCCAAGCAGCAGCAGCTAATTTCAATCAAGGAAATACCAATTACCGAGCCCCGATTGCTAATCAAATTTGACCTCTCAGTTTTCCTCCCGTTTAACAAAACCAAGGAAATAACCAAAACCGTTACAACCAAAACCGGGGGACCAATTACAACCAAAGCCAAATTTATCGACCTCCGATTAATCAACCCCCGGTTCACCAAGCTCAACCTTACCAAACTCTGGCTCCGCAAACACAAGGTGTGACTAAGAACGATTTTGAAAGCTATATCAAAGCTAATGATGCAGTGATGAGAAACATGCAAGACCAAAACTAGAATTTGCAAAATCAAATGACTAATTTAACGGACATGCTTTCCAAGTTTGTGAATTCCAATACCGCTTCTACTTCAGGTTCAGGGACACTCCCTAGTAATACCATTACTAACCCGAAGGTAGATTTAAAAGGCATTACCACCCGAAGTGGTGTTGCTTATCAAGGACTCACGATTCCTACTACTTCTTCACATCCTAAAGTAGTGGAACGTAAAACCGAGGTGACAAATGACACGGTGCCTCCTACTAATAACGGAAGTACCAAAGACGTCTAACCTTCGGTTGTCCAAATTCAATCTCAAGTACCAAATTCTAAGCCCGTTGTTGATCCCGTTAGTGCTCCGATGCCTAACTTGAAACCTTCAATTCTGTATCCTTCGAGACATAATGATGAAAGACGACGTAAAAAGGCTAACGACCAAATTGAGAAATTCTACAAAATCTTTCAAGATATGAGTTTCGAAATTAGCTTAGCGGATGCTTTGATTCTTATGCCAAAATTTGCCTTGACTCTTAAAGCCTTAATCGGAAACAAAGAAAAATTAAGTGAAATGGCTAGAACTCCTTTGAATGAGCATTGTTCGGCGGTCATCCTCAACAAGTTACCCGAAAAACTTGGAGACCCCGTCAAATTTCTAATACCGTGTGATTTTCCCGGAATGGATGAGTGTTTAGCCTGGGCCGATCTTGGCGCTAACATAAATCTCATGCCATTATCCGTGTGAAAAAAGCTTTCTCTTCCTGAGCTCACTCCTACTTGTATGACTCTTAAACTTGCAAACCGTTCGATTACCAAACCAATCGATATCGCCGAAGATGTCTACCTAAAAGTAGGAAAGTTCAAATTCCTGGCCGACTTTGTAGTCGTAGACTTTGATGCCGATCCCCGAGTACCCCTAATTCTCGGGAGATCCTTCTTAAAGACCGGACGTGCTTTGATTGATGTGTACGAAGGAGAATTAACTCTTCGTGTTGGAAAAGAAGCCGTAACATTCAATCTTGACCAAACTTTGAGATACTCCTCTAATTACGATGATATGACGGCAAACCGAATCGACGTCATTGAAATGGCTTGTGAGGAGTATTCTCAAGAAGTTCTCTGTTTCTCCGATGTGATCGCAAGTGGCAATCACACTCCTTATTATGACCCGGTCGTCTCTACCTCTTCTCCAACTCTCACTCCCTTCGGGGATAGTGATTTTCTTCTTGAGGAAGTCGATGCTTTCCTCGCTCTTGAAGATGATCCAACTTTACCGGAAGTTGATGACTCTTACTATGACCCGGAGGGGGATATTCTTCTTCTTGAATCATTTCTCAATGATGATCCATCATTACCCCCTCCCAACCAAGGAAATTATTTGCCTGAAATTCGAAAAGAACTTAAAATTTATGAAGCTAAAACTGATAAATCTTCAATTGATGAACCTCCTGAAGTCGAACTCAAGGATTTACCTCCTCATCTCAAATATGCATTTTTGAAGGGTGACAACAAGTTACCCGTCATAATTGCTAAAGACTTGAGTGTCGAGGAAAAAGCCGCTCTCATAAAGGTTTTGAAGTCACACAAGCGAGCCATCGCTTGGAAACTCTCCGACATCAAGGGTATTAACCCGGAATTTTGTACTCACAAGATTCTTATGGAAGAGGACTACAAACCGGCGGTTCAACACCAAAGACGGGTGAATCCAAAGATCCACGATGTCATCAAAAAGGAGGTTGAAAAACTTCTTGATGCCGGATTAATTTACCCGATCTCGGATAGTCCTTGGGTAAGCCCCGTACATTGCGTACCAAAAAAGGGTGGCTTTACCGTTGTTGAAAATGATGAAAATGAATTAATTCCGACTCGATTGGTTACGGGATGGCGTGTATGCCATTACTACCAAAAGTTAAATGAAGCCACCCGTAAAGACCACTTTCCACTACGTTTATGGATCAAATTGCTGAGAGATTAGCGGGAAACGAGTACTATTGTTTTCTCGATGGTTTCTCGGGTTACTTTCAAATTCCCATCGACCCTCATGATCAAGAAAAGACCACATTTACGTGTCCTTACGGAACGTTCGTCTACCGTCGCATGCCTTTTGGTTTATGCAATGCACCGGGCACATTCCAAAGGTGTATGATAGTTATCTTTCATGATATGATTGAAAAAACGATGGAAGTCTTTATGGACAACTTTTCGGTCTTTGGGAATTCATTCAAAAATTGCCTCTCTCGTGTAGACAAGATGCTTCAAAGGTGTGAAGACACCAATCTTTGTCTAAATTGGGAAAAGAGTCATTTTATGGTAAAGGAAGGCATTGTCCTTGGCCATAAGATTTCCAAAAAAGGGATTGAGGTTGATAAAGCCAAAATCGATGTGATTGCTAAGTTACCTCATCCCACCACCGTTAAGGGTGTTCGAAGTTTTCTCGGTCATGCCGGTTTCTACCGACGGTTCATTAAGGATTTTTTCAAAATTTCCCGACCGATGACTCATCTTCTTGAGAAGAATACTTCGTTCATTGTCTCCGATGATTGTATTCAAACTTTTAAAACATTAAAAAAAACTTACTGAAGCTCCAATCTTGATTGCCCCAGACTGGGACCTACCCTTTGAGCTTATGTGCGATGCAAGCGACTTTGCCATAGGTGCAGTCTTGGGGCAACGTCATGAAAAACACTTTAGGCCTATACACTATGCTAGTAAAACAATGAACGAGGCGGAATCGCATTACACCACGACGGAGAAAGAAATGTTAGCCGTGGTGTATGCCTTCGAAAAATTCCGGTCTTACCTCATCTTGAACAAAAGCATAGTGTATACGGATCACTCCGCCCTAAAATATCTCTTTGCTAAAAAAGATTCCAAGGCGAGATTGCTCCGGTGGGTTCTCCTCCTTCAAGAGTTCGATTTCAACGTAATTGACACAAAAGGAGCCGAGAATCTCGCGGCCGATCATCTTTCCCGATTAGAAAATCCGTATGAAAATGTGCTCGACCCAAAAGAGGTGAATGAAAAGTTTCCTCTCGAGACACTTAATATGGTGACTTCTCGTGGTAACTCAAGTACCCCGTGGTTTGCCAATTATGCAAATTACCACGCGGGGAATTTCATTGTTAAAGGGATGTCGTCCCAACAAAAGAACAAGTTTTTCAAGGATGTTAAACACTACTTTTGGGACGACCCCTATTTGTTCAAAATATGTGCGGATCAAATGATTCGGCGGTGTGTTGCTGGCCAAGAAGCTGTTGACATCCTCACAGCTTGCCATAGTGGACCCACCGGGGGACATTACGGTGCCAACTACACCGCCAAAAAGGTTTTTGACTCAGGATTTTATTGGCCCACGATTTACAAAGATGCCCATGACTTGGTCACCCGATGTGACACTTGTCAGCGTCAAGGAAAAATTTCGCAACGTGATGAAATGCCTCAAAATTCCATCCAAGTTTGCGAAATCTTTGACGTGTGGGGCATCGATTTCATGGGGCCATTCCCGTCTTCACGAGGGAACAAATATACTACGTAGGCTGTCGACTATTTGTAAAAATGGGGTTTAAGCGAAAGCGCTCCCCACCAAACGACGCCCGAGTGTTTTGCAAATTTCTTTTCTTAAATCTCTCTTCACCCATTCGTACCGACTTCGTGCTATCATAAGTATCGCGGAACCCATTATTGCCTCTCAATGACCAGTTTGCAAAGGTCATGCTTAAACATGGAGTTACTCACCGTCTCTCCATCGTGTATCACCCACAAACAAGTGGGCAAGTTGAGGTATCCAATTATGGCTTAAAAAGCCTTCTTGAAAGGACCGTGGGCAAGAACCGTACCTCTTGGTCAGATAAATTAGATGACGCACTTTGGGCCTTCCGTACCGCTTACAAAACACCCATCGGGTGTACCCCATATAAGCTCGTATACGGAAAGGCATGTCATCTACCGATCGAGCTCGAGCACAAAGCCTATTGAGGCCTTGAAAGCCAGCAAACTTGACCTTTCGCGACCGCGGGTGATCTCCAAAAAGTCAACTCAATGAATTAAATGAACTTCGTGATCAATGAGGTGGCCTATCAGAAACTCTTTGATCTTATAAAAGAAGAAAACAAAGAGGATCCATGACTCAAAGATCAAAAACCGCGTTTTCAACGTCGGTGATCAAGTCCTCCTTTTTAACTCTAGATTGAAGATGTTCTCGGGCAAGTTAAAATCCCGTTGGTCCGGACCGTTCACCATTCCCCATGTCTTTCCATATGGCACCGTTGAATTATCTCAAAACTCTAGGACAAACTTCAAGGTGAACGGTCATCGAATTAAGCATTACTTTGGAGAGGACGTACCATAATTGGTTGTCCCGGATCTCCAAACCTTCCCCGAGGAAAAATGAATTCGGGGATTGGGTCAAGCTTAGTGACCCTAAACAAGCGCTTCGTGGGAGGCAACCCATGCTTATCCATAGTTATATTATGTAGTAATGAATAAGTGTTTTTTGTTGTGAGGAGGTGTGCCTCTTTCCATTCTCGTTTGCTTATGTTTTTGTGATTGTCCAGGATTGTCTCGGATTTTTGAAGTCTCTCGTACTCACGGTTTTGTCCTTCGATCACTCGAACTTTAAATCCTCAGCTTCATTTCGGAAATCCAATATCCTAATCTAATCGACTAACGTTTATCTTTAAGCATACTTAATAAACGGCTTAGGATTTACGTAGAGACCCTTCTTAAAACATTGAGGACAATGTTTAATTCTAGTATGGGGAATCTATCGATTTGATTGTGCCTGCAGTCGTTGTTTTCACGTAATCCCGTTTTTACCACCAAAATTTCAAAAAAATAAAAAAATTTAAAAATTTTCAAAAATAAAATAAGTGTTTTGTCACAATTTTGACTTTCCTGCTGGGTAGAATAAGAATAAATTTTGACTCGATCGAGCGTGTTGAGCTCTAGCTCATTCCTTAACTTTTAGGCTAAACGTTCGCGAAAATTCGCAAAGAACGAAAAATGATAGAGTTAAGTATGAGTTGGATACTAAACAAGGATTATTTGGAAATCTTAAGAGCTCATGTATGTAATTTATGGCTTTTTCTCTCATAAGCTCCTAACCGGACTAATAATACGTGCTATTTTTGGAGATTAAACTTAAATCAACAATTTTTATGTAGTTGATAGCAAAAAATTTAGTCTTAGTTCAAATTTATACTTAAATTTTTCAAAAAGAAGTATTCTCTATATAAAGTAAAATGAAAAAAAAGTAAAAAAAATGATGAAAAATGAAAAAATATAATAAATAATAATTATAAACTGTGGGCTGATAAAAGTTTGTTGTATCTGGTCGGCTCACAACCGATGTTACAACCTTCTAAAGAAAGCCCATAGTAAGAATAAAAATCCGAGACTGATAAAAGTTTGTTGCATCTTGCCGGCTCACAACCGATGTTACAGCCTTCTAAAAAGTTGAGGGTTACAATTGCATTAATGTTATGTTTAAATATTAAGTGTGAATTAATAAATAGACCTCTTTTTGTTAAATTTAAATATGCTTTTGAACTTTGACTATTTCATTTTAAGTTTTTAAAATAAGCTATGTATATACCGGAAACCTAAGAGTTTTTGAAACCAAAGGTCCGTGAGTCCCGATACTAGTCTTTGTGGGGTGTCAAAAGCCTGGTCACTTAGCCGTAAGGCTGGGGTGTACCGAGACGAAAGTCGCTACATGGGATGATCTCGCCTTCAAAACTCATTATTCTCAGGTGGAACGTGAAACATAGAATTTTGCAAAACGTTGATCCATGGTTGAAATTCAAAATGGCACATTCACCTAAGATATAATAATTGTTGGGAGTGAAAAGTTCACAAGTTGCAAATAATATAGAGTTAGGCATCTAACTGATATTTATAGGGTGGTTATATTCGTTTAAGCTTGGTTTGGAATAAGTGAAAAGTCGGGGACGATGAATTTATCCTTTTTGGGGCATTTTTGGATCGAAATGCATCTTGTTCTATGATCCATAACGGTTATGAAAATAACAAAAGTCGGAATATTCTAGTTAGTTGCTAAAAAAATGAGAAAAAGAAAAATGCAAAAATATGTGTAGGAATAAGTGTATATCTTTAAGAATGGTAAAAATGGGGCTTTTCTAAACTCTTGATTCTTTAATTCCCCTCGATGAACACTTAGATACTTTTCGAGGTAATTAGTCGAGGGGGATCGAGATTCTTAGTTTTCTAAGTGCTTACTTATAGCATTGCGTAAGGACACGACAATATCTTAGTATGGGGGATTTTGGTATGTGTTTAATTACACATACCTTTGACCACTAAAACCGGCCTTAATGACTAAAAACGTACCAAAAATACATTGTATTTGTATGTTTTGCATTTGTATTATGCAGGTAACGGATATCCAAGAAAATAACAAAAATCGAAGCCAAAACGACAAAACCGAGCACGAGAACGGAAAGACCATGAGAAGTCAAAAAGACAAAAGTCAAAGTCAACAAAAAGTCAAAATCAAAGTCAACTCCGGGAAGTGGCATTGGAAAGAACATCGAAAACCGAACCCGAAAACCTAAATTGTCAAAAGTGGGCCCACCCGTACCCACCTAGTAGGCCCGGGTCAGCCCCCGTGGGTAAAATGACTAAAGGATCCTTGCGGGTAACCGGAGGGGCCGAGGTCCTTAAGCCAAGAGGAATCTGCAGGGAATTCTCTTCTTGGGGGTGGGGTGTGGTTGTTCTACAAAGACTACCTAGGATGATTGGAGGTGAGGGGCTCATAACGCGAGGGGGGGAAGGTTGGGGCGGGCGGGACGATAAGTGTTGAAGGGGTATGTAGTTAGGGGGTTTAGTCATACAGGGTTCAACGGAGGTCAAAACAGTGAGCATACCTAATTGGCAGTGACCTTATCATTGGAGGTGAAGTCTTTGGCACCTTTTCTGTCTCCTATTGGTACCGCTGTAGATGCTCTCTTATACATCAGACCACTGGATTATGGACGCCCGGTGAGAGAGGAGGCATCATTAAAAGGACTAACTGCTAGAAGTGACGGTTATAACTCAGCCTTCTAGCTCGCCCGACAGACTTGTCTCAATGAGAAGGCAACGAGATGACCAAAACAAGGACAATGGATGCAATGCTCTAATACACTTTCAGGGACCATTCTTGCCCATTTCCCAAACTTCAAATAAAGCGGGAACACTGTACATCTCTTTGGTTGCCTTGTCTCCATTACCCGCCAAATAACAGACCAACACTGTTCCCCTTTCTTCTCCCCCTTGTCGACCAACCTTATCACTCCCCTTATTGCCACATTGGCAATCCTTTGCATCCTCATTCGTCCAAAGAACAAGACAAGAGATCAATGGCTAAGATGACAAGACTTGGGCACTACTCATTTTGGATGGCTATGATGACTCTTGGAGCCCTCTCACATAACAAACACACCTGCAAGAGCTCTCACAAAGAAAGCACACCTCCTAGAACCTTCATTAGTTTAGTATAAATAGAGCTCACTTGTAAGCCTTTTGGCAGTTAGTTTTTAGTTCAAGTTTTTCATCTAGTTAATCTTTATTGTAATCTTTTTAATATTGTAATGCTTCTTTTTATTAATTAATGAAATTTCAGTTTTAGCTTAAAATTTGTGGTTCTTAAATTGGTGTTTCAAAGTATTTAAAAGCATTTCATGAATTGTTTTAAGCTCTTATAAAAACTTATAAGCAAACTGTTTTTATTTATATATAAAGTTTTTAAGAAAATTTTACAAAAACAAAAAAATATATCACCCTCAAATACCACAGCTTTTTGGATGATAAGCCGGATTTGGATGGGCTTATGGACACTACTAGCTTATCTTTGATAAGCTAGAGCTTATAGATAAGCTCTTTTGAGCTCATTTGCCCTGTTTTGAGCAAGGGCCTTTGTAAGTTTCCATTTTTCATTTATAGCTTATTTACTATTCAACTGCTTATTGTGCTTATTATTTGCTTATTGCTGCTTATTTATGTTTATTTGTGTTGTTGATTGCTTATTTATGCTTATTTGTGTTGTTGATTGCTTATTTATGCCTCCTTATAGTTTAGATATCATTTTGTTTAAGTTTCCTTACAAACTGTCTTAAATAGCTTATTAAATTGCATAATCTGCTTTAGCTTATTTGAGTGCTTATTTGTTATTGAAATATGCTTAATATTGATTCTTATGCTTGTTAGATATCTGGTTTTAAAGGTTTGTTCATAAAAATTTTAAGTTTTCAAGTAAAAAAGACATTTTAAGTGTTTAAAGGGGTGTTTGGTTTAACTGTTTTCATAGGTTAGAATGGGTCAAAAATTGCATTTTTTATGTTTATGCATGTGTTAAAGTTAGATAGGAATCAAGTCTAATTGCCTGCATTTGTCATTTTCGTGTTTTGCCAAAACTGTCAAAAAAGTGCTAAGTGTTTGAAAATTTGAGAAAAAGCTTTTTCATTTGCTTATTCTGGCTTATCCCGAATTTCAAACTCTTTTTTTATTGTTGATTCTTGTTCTTTAAGGTCAAATCTTAATCTGTTTGTAGGTTTTTATAGTCATAAGGATCTATTTGATTGCTTATTTTTAAGCTTAAAATTGGTGTTTTGTTAAGTTTGCAAAAGTTTGCAAAAATGTGTCTAAGTGTCAAAACAGTGTGAGATAGCTTTTTCATGAAGCTTTTTAAGTGCTTATTTGAATTTCAAACAGCTTTTTCATTGTTGCTTATTGTAGCTTTTTGGCCATTCTTTTTAGTGGTATAAGCCACTATGCCATAAGGATCTGTTTTCTAGCTTAAAAATAAGCTAGAAAAGTCCCCGGAAAAAGTTTCCCTAAATGTCAATTTTAAAATACTGGCCTAAGGCTTTTTGCTTATCAGTTTTTGCCCAAAAAGCTAATTTTGCTTATTTAGGCTTATTAGCTTCTTTATTTGCTTATTCTAGTTTAGTTTTAGCTTAATAAGTTAGTTTAAGCCCAATTTAATCTTAAATCCTTCAGTTTTGACTTATTTAACTTAATTCCTATAGCTTAAAAATTCCTAAGTATTATAGCTTTTGATTATTCAGTCTTTCTAGATTATCATAAGTTGTCTTATATATGTTCAAAATTGCTTATTAAGTATATGACTTATACCTTCTTTGCTTATTTCTCTTGTTGGTTTGCTTTTTAATGCTTAAATAGCTTAATAGTTAGCATTTTAGGCTAAGTATATTTTAGGCTTATTCTGTCAACCTTTTCAGCTTATTTTAGTGCTTATTTTTTATTTATAAAAAAGTAGTTTTGTAAAAGTTGCTTTTTTTAAGCTTTTTAAAAAGTTATAAAAAAATGGCAAAAACAAAAACATTTGGGATTAGGGGAAGCCCTAGGTGAGCAAGGCTCGAACCCGGGACCTCTACCCTTATCACCAAACGTTTTTACACACACTCTCACTACCACTAGCGCCCTTGGGTCTTTTCCGTTAGTTCTTGCATAGTCTATATACTTATACACGTTTTCACCCTTTTTTCTTATAACTAATTCGAAGCTTATTCAAGCTTTTTCGTAGCTTATTCGATAAGCTGGCTTAACCGGTTAATTTTTCCTAGGATCTTTATAACATTTAGGACTTTTGTAGAATTTTTCAGATTTTTCTAAAGTCATTTGTCATTTTTCTTTAATTTTCGTAATTTAAAATTTTAGAAAATCATTTAAAAATAGTTTAATTAATCAGAAAAATAAAAAAAATAGTTTTTAGATTTAGAATAAATAGTTTTAGTTTACAAAGATTAAAAATCATTTTTTAAAATGCATTTTAAAAATTTAATTTTGCCCATTTTAGCCTTTTAATTTAAATTAGAATTAGTTTTTAATTATAAAATATAGTGAAAATGTTTTTTCTGAGATTTTAGATATTTTTAGACTTTTCCCTAAAGTAGAAAACATTTTTTTGTGAAAATTTTTAGGAATTAATTTGTCATTTTCTAGAATTTTAAAAATATTAAATAGGTTTTAATTCAGAAAAAATTATTAAAAAGCCAAAAAAATATAATTCTTTTTTAGAAAATTTTCTTTTGTCATTTGAAAAGTTTAGAAACTAAGTTTGAATTTTTAGGGTTAATATTTGCCTTAGCTAGTTTTTAGTTGCGTTTTTAGGATTCCCGTTTTGCGTTTTAATTTGAAATAGTTTTCCCTTAATTGTTTTTAAGTGTTTGCCTTTATTTTCCGTAGTTTTAGAAAACCAATCATAATCTTGTTCCATTCAAGCATCGATTATCAAAACGACTCTCGACTTTTAATTGCATTCCTCGTTGGGGATAACGACCCAGGAATCATACTTCCGGTTTACTACAATTGAGAGATTTTTGATTCTTATCCTCATATTTATATATTTATAAGTATTTTATATTTATATTTATATTTATATTTATATTTATATTTATAAAGGATTGAGTTTCAAATTTCAATCACATCCTCAAAAGAATGCAAACGAGTCGATTAAAATGATTAATTTCATTGATGTCTCATGCAAGGATAGTTTTGGAGAAGTATTAAGATTAAAAAAATCAAATCATTTCTCGAGTGGCAGTACCACTCCGTTTTCTGATTCTCGTACTAGTCTTACAACGTTTGAGACTAGCGATTTTCTTCTTGAGAAGTTCGCTGATAAACTCGCTCTTCTTGACCCATTTCCACCGGGAAATGAGGATGTTGATGTTGAAGCCGATCTTAGAGAAATTGAATTGTTGCTTAACCATGATCCGTCAACAAATTTTTCACCTACGATTACAATTGATCCTAATCCCAAGAGGTTCACCGACGAACCTGCTCTAGCATGTTACTCACCGAGATGATGAAACTCTTTCTTAGGATGATGATCAAGAAGAAAATTATCAAGTTTACTCAAGCCCTCTTTTTGGAATTTGATGTCAATTAACAACTCCTATAGTGACATTCAACCTCTTTTATGAGATATTATGAGGATGTCGAGAGCCGGACTCCAATGTTTTCTAATTTTGATGAGCATAGTGTGTTCGATCCAGGAAGGCGAAATTTGTATTTAAATTTTTGTAAGATCGATGCTTTTATGGACGATTATAAAGACTCGGGGGAAGACGTTCTTGAGATTTTGCATAACACTACCCATAATCTCTTCCCCGAAGTGTTTTTCGATCATGAACCACAAGACTTAAAGGATGAACCTAATAATGATTTGATGACCGAGGACAAAGTTTTCGACCCCGGGGTTATTGAGAAAATTTTCTTTCCATCATATGTGAGATTATCCTCTAAGGATAGCCATTGTCTTTTCTTCACAATTGTTTTCTCCTTCGGGAGTGAGGACATCATTTTTGACCCTGGCATCTATGCTTTTCATTTTTCTTCTCTAGAGCCGGTGGTATTTGAAAGTCAAATGGAAGTTTGCTCTTCCACTTGTTTCATCCCTAAGGATGAATGAATTCGGGGATCGAGTCAAGCTATGTGACTCGGTTACCAAAAACAAAACGCTTCGTGAGAGGCACCCCATGCTTATCCATTTTTCTTCTTTTTTATTTCTAATGTGATGTGAGGAGGCTTGTACTCTTCCGATTCTTGTTGTTTGTGCTTGTGATTGTTTGTAGGATTGACCCAAAATTTTTGAAGACTCTCGTGTTCGGTGTTTTGTCCCGGTCCACTCGAGCTTCCTAGCCTTTGCTTGCCATTAGTTTGGGGAAATCCGATATCCTAGATTATTATCGACTAACATCTATCTTGTAGCATACTTGATAAATGGCTTAAGATTTTTTTAATACTTTCTTCATACTCGGATTATGCATTCGACTTTTTGAAGTTCTAGTATGGGGTTTTAAGCCTTAGACTAGGAAACATTGAGGACAATGTTTAATTTTAGTATGGGGTAGTATATCTTCGATATGATCTTACCTACCTTAGCTCGTTGTTCTCACGTACCCCGTTTTCCCGCAAAAATTTTAAATTTATATATATATATATATATATATATATATATATATATATATATATATATATATATATATACATATATATCCTCTAAAAAAAATTAAAAATAAATAAAATTATTAAAAAATGATATGAAAAAATAAAAACAGTTGCTTAAAATAATAAGTGTTTTGACATGAATGTAGGCTTTCCGTTGGTGAGAACGAAAAGTAAATTTTGACCCGACCGGTTATATAATCTTAGCTTTTCTCCTTAACCATATAAAGATTGTAATATTGCTAATTTTTTATACAAGGAGCTATTAAAACGGATTCTAGCTTAAAAAAGTCAAGACTTTCAGAAGTTCTCCTAATTGAATTTTAAATATGCGAAGATCGATATATAGATTTAAGATTGTTTCCATCTATTGACTTGTTTAAAGTGCCCGATCTTAATTCGCTAGGCCTTACGTATTCACGAGTTTTCTTTATTAGAAAAATTATAAATTGTGAAATAAAATAAGAGATGATAGAGAAGAGTAATAAATTTTGATGCTAACCATAGAATAGTTGGATTTCTTTAAGGCTCATAAAGTTAATTGTTTGCTTTTTCACCCATCACTAACAAACCGTTATATAATTGTTGAATAAATAAAGTTTCTTTGGTTTTTGCTATTCTTAGTTTAGATCACTTCGTAGAGATTCCTTCTGGTGAAAGTAAGGTACACATCGAGGTTTAGTCAGTGTTGTAGGGAAATAAACTCCTGGACCATGGTCGACTCGCATACCGATGTGGCAGTTGTTAAAAGACCACAGGACTTGAAATTTGGCTATAATAATAATAATTATTATGTAATAAACCGAATCCGAAATAAGACTTCTGGATCATGGTCGGCTCGCATACCGATGTGACAGTCGTTTAAAGGGTGAAGGTAATAATAATAATAAAAACTGTGGGCTGATAAAAGTTTACTGCCTCTTGCCGGCTCACAACCGATGTGGCAGTCTTCTAAATAAGGCACATAGTAATAATAATCTGAGACTGATAAAAGTTTGCTGCATCTTGCCGGCTCACAACCGATGTTGCAGCCTTCTAAAAGGTCGAGGAATTCACCGAGGTCGAAATAAGACTCCTGGACCATGGTCGGCTCGCATACCGATGTGCCAGTTGTTTAAAGGACTGAGGTTTAATAATGTTGCTATAATAATAAAAATAAGAAGAATAAAGCCAAATTTCAACTCCGGGGTTATCTAAATAAAGCCTCTGTCTCTGGACTCGTAGTTGAGTTGTTTCGGATGAAATAAAAAGGATAACCCCTAAATCATGTGAATTTAGAACCTTAATGTGGACTTTATTTTCACCACATCGTCTCTTTAGGAAAGGATTTCAAACTATTAATGGTCTAAACCGGGTTTACTTTATTAATAAGGACATAATTTATTTGTCACCAATAATAATAATAAAATCCTTAGAGGAAATTAGGAATAAGGGAGGAAAAGTAAGTACACAATTAGCTTTTATGAGTAGTGTTAGCATTATAACTTGTATTTTACAATGATCTTGTTTTTAAGCTTGGCTTGGAGAGGTGAAAGTCGAGGACGATGAATTTATCCATTTGGACACTTTTTGTGCTTTTTGTTCTGTGATCCTAAAAGTTATCAATGAATAATGAAAGCAATACATTATGTCACACATGAATAAGTTGTAAGTTGTAAATTAGGAAAATTAATAATCATAAAAATAAAAAATATATATTTGAAAAATAGGAAAATGGGGTGTTTTAAAACTTGTGATTTCTTAACTCTCCCCACAAAAGACTTTGCTACTTTTCAAAGGATTTAGTTTGGGGAGGTTTTGAGGTATTTGGTTTTAGAACATATAATATTACGTGAGGACACGGCAATCACTTAGTTTGGGGAATTTTGATATGTGAGAAATCACATATCCATTTTATACTAAAAATAACCCTAAAATGATCAAATTGTACAAATTATGCTTGTATATTGCTTGTTTTGTCATTTGTGATGTGTAGGGACGGATATTGCAAATATCACAAGAAAAGAGCCAAAACCGGGCAAAAACGAACACGAGACGGATAGAGTGCACAAGAGCCAGAAGTTTTCTAGCAAATGGACCACTAAAGTCAACAATGGTCAAACCTTGGTCAACCACAAAAAGACAAAATCCTTGAAAATACCTAAATGAGCCTTAATGTTAAATCAATCTCACCATAAGTCCTTGAATACATAACACCGTTAGTCCTTTATTTCTTATGACTAACAATCGTTAAGTATAACCATAACCCTTTTTAACCAAAACCATTTAACCGAGCCCATTATCTTTTTTATGAATCGAGCCCAAGTCAACCCTCATTTCACCGGGTCAAACAATAAATAAGAAAAGAAAAAGGGGCGGGTAAAAACACTATTCACCATCCCCTTCCTTCTTACCCTGCACACTCGTACACCAAATTCACCCCCACTTAAATGGTACTTACCTTTGTTTCTAGAAGCTCTGACACCATCTGACACTCAGATGTCCACGCTGGCGATCTCGTGCATTCTCATTGGTAGAATTAACGTGACAGTCAATAAAGGGCTTGGATCAATTGGTTAGAAGATGGTTTGATATGGATGGCTAGGATTAAAAGACTCAAGACGCTCCTGAGAGCCTAGAATCTTCTCTTCATGGCTATAAATAGCTCACTCGGATCACACAGCAAAAAGCATCTAGGAGTAGTATAATTTTAGCTTAGCTTAATAGTCGTTTGTTTAGCTTATTGTTGTTTCATTGTAATTTTCTTTTTACCAGCTTGTAATCAGTTTCCTTAATCAATAAAAGTTTGTTTTCATTTAAGCTTAATCTGTAATTCATGTTTTACTTTAAAAGCAATTTGGTTAAATAAGTTCTCTATTGTTCAAATAAGCTCAATAAGCTGTCATTTATACTAATAAGCTAGCTCTTCACTTAGTTAAGCTTTCAAAAGATTAACTAAGCTTAATTGATACTCAAATCCTCCATAAATACCACAACTTATAATGGAAAGGGAATCCAGAAACTGGATGGGCTTCCAAACCACACAAGCTTATCCTAAGATAATCAGGAGCTTGTTGATTCGCTCAAAACAGCATTCTAATCCTTGTTGTGTGCAAAGGCCTATGTAATGTCTCCTTTTTCTATTTTATAGCTTTTAATTGCATTATAGCTTAATCCTGCTTATTTCTGCTTAGATTAGCTTATTAGTGCTTAATATAGTTGTTTTATGCTTATTATGTTTGCTTGTTAGATTAAAATCTTAGATTGCTTATTATAGTTATAAAACAATTGAAAAAACCAAAGAAAATTAGCATAGTATAATAGCTTATTGTTCTAGCTTATTATTTGCTTAAATCTGCTCATTAGGTTTGTTAATAGCTTATTATTATCTGGTATTGCTAGTTTGTGCATTAAAACTTAATTTGGTAAGCTAAAAAAATAGGTTTAAGCCTTTTTAAGGGGTGTTTGGTACAAGGCAGCACTAACTTAAGTTAGTGCTACCAAGGTCATTTAGTCCTTAGGATTGGTTTTAGAATTCATTTGTAGGTTTATGAGATCTGGCTTTAAGGTTTTTGAGGTTTAAATTAGTTTTAATCTAGTTAGTAAGTGGTAGTTAGAATATGTTAACTTAAGTTCAAATTAATTTGCATTTTAAGCTTAAGCCTGTTTAAGATGCCTTCATTTCTCATTTTGCAATTAGTTTAATGTTTTAAAAGAGTAGTAACCAAGTTCATAGGCTTGTACTTGTCTGTTTTAAGATTTGAATGCTTTGCTTGCAAACAGCATCAGCAACAAAAACAGACAATTAGCCATTTTCAAGCTGAAAATTCAGCAAACAAAAGTAGTTGTTAGCTTTTGATTTTCATAGCACAAGTAGAATTTAGGTCAATCTATCTAGATTAGGGCTTATTTTAGCTTAATTAGTTTTTTAGATTATCTGTTTTTAATCTGCAAGTTTGTTATTTGCCATTTTCATAAAAAGTAAAAAAACCGAAAATATAGCTTTCTACCTGCATTGCCTTTTTCAAGTAGTTTTTTCTTTGATCATTTGATTTTCAAAATAGTTTTGAAAAGCTATTTCAAGTAGCTTATAGGTCAAGGTTTAAGATGGTTCAAGTCAATAAGCCATAAGGATCTATTTTCATGCTAAAAATAAGCTCAAAAGTAGCTAGTTAGTTTGTTTGGTTCCCAGTTTTAGTATAAGTGCTTATTAGAATTTTCAGCTTATGGCTTATCCTTTTTGCTTATTTCTAGTGTAGAATTGCTTATTAGGTTAGTTAAATAATTCTGGTAGCTTAATTACTTCTGTTTTCAGCTTATTTAGTTTTCCAAGCTTATCTAGTTCATTTCAAAAAGCCAAAAAGAGTTAAAGTGTTTACTGTCAAGTTTTTATGCTCATTTTCCATGTTATTCCTTAAGATTAAAAAAAGTTGTCTTTACAAAAGTTCTTAGTTTTTAGCTGTTCTATAACTTTGCTTTTCAAAGTTTTTGCAAAATAAAAAAAAGGGAACGAAGGAAGTCATGGGTAAGCAAGGCTCGAACCTATGACCTCAACTTCATTCAACCTTTTATAACCCTTAACACCACACACACTTACCACTGCGCCCTTGTGACTTTTACGTCCTAAGGTGCACCTTTAATTCTTTTAACACCTTTTTGAGTTTTTGTTATAAAAAGCACTTTGTGTGCTATTTAGCTTTTTCCCGGCTTATTAAGTTTAGCTTTTTAGGTTTTTATAATTTCCCTGCATTCTGTGTTACCTTAGCTACTTTTAGTAATTTTCTTAAATTTTTAATTCAAAGTTTGGTATTTTTAATCATTTATTTTTATTAAAAACTTTAAAAAATCATAAAAAATAGAAAAATAATCAAAAAAAATAAAATTCTTTTTTATAAAATTTTCTTTTATCATATTTTAGGCTTAGGATTTAAATTTACTTCCGTAGGGTTAAAAATTTATAATTTCACTTTTTAAAGAACGAGATTTGATCTCCGCTCTCGTTTTCTTTGTTTTTTACTTTTAAGCGCTCCCGGTTTAGGATTGCCTTAGCTTTTTCTTATAATTAGGATTAGGAAGAGTTTAAAAATCATTTAGGATCAATTTTTGTTAATTTATGTTTTTAATTGTTAGTGCATTTTGCTTGTTATTTTTCTTGAGCCTTTATTTGATCAATAATAGGATTTTAGAATTCAAAATCTTTGAAACTATTCAAATCGTTGTCCAAATTAAAACGAGGTATCAATTACATAATTCTTGGGGTATAAACGACCCCGTGAACACTTACCGGAAAACGTACGATATTTTTGTGTGAGTTTTCCTTTTTACCTTTTTCCTAAAGGGTAATTTTGGAAATTCTTATACTTTGATATTATTACGTGTATTATAATTTGGAACGTACCAGTCATTTCCACTGGGAAATGATGAACATTACTCTGGAAGAACGTTATTAGTAGTAGATCAAATAATTTCTTAACGCGAGATCCATTATCAGAATAATCCTCCCTAATAACGATCTTATTTATACATTCCCAGATGTTCACCGATGAACATACATCTTGATAATTTCAACTCCTCCCAAGATATGATATGCCGATGATGATCTTTTTTGATCTCAAAACCTGATAATGATTGAAATGGGTCAAATATTATATTTGATCCATTTGACTCATAAAGGAAAATAAAATCAAAGATTCTAAACTCTTGGTTGATGAACTTGATTCCCCTAGATCAAGTAGTTTCCTCATTCATTTCCTCGAGTGTGACTCGGTTCTTTATGAGGATTTTTCCGAGGTTGATACTTTGACTTCAACCGATAACGAGGACAAAGTATTCAATCCAGGTATACTCGTTCATGAGAACCTTTATGAAGTCACCAATCGAGTAACACCGGATAAGAATGTAAAGAAGATATCCTCGTCTAATGCTTCTTTAATTCTTGAGGATTATAATCCTCCCTTATCTGATCATAAACTTCTTTCCACATAGAAATTCTCAGTCGGAAACTTTACTCACGTTTTATCCAAAAATTATGAAAAAGTTTTTCAACCCCGATTTCTCATTCTAAAAGATTTCATATCACAGCTACCTGGAATTATCTCAATCGGGGTCTTAAAGCTTTCAAAGTCATTAGTATTTTTGAAAGCCAGATGGAGATTTTTCCTTGCTCTTATAGAGAGGACATCCATGTTTTGGATGTTCCGTGTCTCCATTTTTATCCTCTAAGAACAACTCAATTCGGGGGATGGGTCAAGCTTAGTGACCTTAAACAAGCGCTTCATGGGTGACAACCCATGCTTATCCTAATATAATTATAATAGTAGTAATGAACAAGTGTGTTTTTTACGAGGCCTCGGCCTCTTCCTTTCTCGTGTTTCGTGGTTTTTGTTGTATGTCCAGGATTGCCCTGGATTTTGAAGCCTCTCATGCTCGTGGTTTTGTCCTTCGTTCACTCGAGCTTCAATCCTTTGCATAATTATGGGAATCCAATATCCAATCTTATCGACTAACGTTTATCTTTGAGCATACTTAATAAACGGCTTTAGATTTACGTAGAGACCCTTCTTAAAACATTGAGGACAATGTTTAGTTCTAGTATGGGGGGATCTATCGATTTGATTATGCCTACAGTCGTTGTTTTCACGTAATCCCGTTTTTACCACCAAAATATCAAAAAAAATGAAAAATTTTCAAAAATTTCAAAAATAAAATAAGTGTTTTATCATAATGTTGACTTTCCTGCTTGGTAGAATAAGAATAAATTTTGACTCGATCAAGCGCGTTGAGCTCTTAGCTTTGTCCCTTAACCGCTATAAACTTGACTAAGCAATCGCGGATCTTTTTATTAAAGATTTTAAATTAGCAAAGAACGAGAAATGATAGAGTTAATTATGAGTAAGATACTATGCAAGGATTAGTTGGAAATCTTAAGAGCTCATAAGTGTAGTTTGTGGCTTTTTCTCCCATAAGCTTCTAATCGGACTAATAATACGTGCTCTTTTTGAAAATTAAACTTAAATCAACGATTTTTGAAGTATAGTCGACAACAATAATTTATTTAGTCTTATTTTCTCTATATCGTGGTAATATAAGTTTGAAAAAAAAAATATTGTTGAGGTAATAATAATAATAATAATAAAAACTGTGGGCTAATAAAAGTTTACTGCATCTTGCCGGCTCACAACCGATGTTGCAGTCTTCTAAATAAGGCCCATAGTAAGAATAATAATCTGAGACTGATAAAAGTTTATTGCATCTTGCCGGCTCACAACCGATGTTGCAGCCTTCTAAAAGGTCGAGGATTTCCTTCGTTTAAAGGATGTATAATTATATTAAGTATAATATATGTGATTTAATAAATATAAGTAAAATCTCTTTTTCTTAAATTTAAATATGCTTTTGAACTAAGACTATTTCATTTTAACTTGTGATTTTTCTAAATGAATTGTTTATTTTACAGGAAACCCAAGGGTTTTGGAACCGAACGTCCGTGAGTCTCGATACTAGTCTCTGTGGGGTGTCAAAAGCCTGGTCACTTAGCCGCAAGGTTGGGATGTGCCGAGACGAAAGTCGCTACATAGGATGATATCGCCTTCAAACTCATTATTCTCGGGTGGAACGTGAAACATAGAATTTTGCAAAATGTTAATCCTTGGTTGAAACTCAAATTAGCACATTCACCTAATATATAATAATTGTCGGGAGTGAAAAGTTCACAAGTTGCAAATATGAGTAGTGTTAGCATCTTAACTAATATTTAATGGTGATTTCGTTTTAAGCTTGGTTTGGAGCTAGTGAAAAGTCGGGGACGATGAATTAATCCTCTTTGGGGGCATTTTCGGATCAAAATGCATCTTGTTCTATGATCCCTAACGGTTATGAAAATAATGACAGTCAAATATGTTAGTTAGTTCCTATAAAAAAATAGGAAAAATACAAAAATATTAGTAGGAATAAGTGTATATCTTTTAAGAATGGTAAAAACGGGGACTTTTCTAAACTCTTGATTCTTAAATTCCCCTCGATGAACACTTAGCTACTTTTCGAGGTAATTAGTCGAGGGGGATCGAGATTCTTAGTTTTTTAACGGTGCTTACTAATAGCATTGTGTGAGGGCACGACAATATCTTAGTGTGGGGGATTTTGGTATGTGTTTAATTACACATACCTTTGACCACTAAAGCCGGACTTAAATGACTAAAAACGTACCAAAAATACATTGTATTTGTATGTTTTTCATTTGTATTATGCAGGTAACGGATATCCAAGAAAAGGAAAAAAATCGAAGCCAAAACGACAAAACCGAGCAAGAGAACGGAAAGACCGTGAGAAGTCAAAAAGACAAAGTCAAAGTTAACAAAAGTCAAAAAGTCAAAGTCAACCCCGGGATGAGGCATTGGAAAGAGCATCGAAAACCGAACCCGAAAACCTAAATTGCCAAAAGTAGGCCCACCCGTACCCACCTAGTGGGCCCGGGTCAGCCCACTTATATGTTAAAAGCCTAAACCCTTAAACCTTAATAAAGGCCCAACACCCTTATTTTTATAACCGGCCCAAACACTAAGCCCAACATCACCCCTTATAACACCCCTCTTATAACACCCGTTTTACCCCTTTAACCTTACCCCGTTAGTCCTTTAAGGACTAACGGTGCAAACCATCTATAACCAAAAGGGCCAAATATGCAAACATCAAGGACTGTGGTTGCAAGACACTTATACACTTTCAGGGACTATTCTTGACATTTCCCAAACTTCAAAATGGGAGCGGGAACACTGTACATCCCTTTCAGTTGCCCTGTCTCCACTACCCGCCAAAATAACAACCCAACACTGTTCCCCTTTCTTCTCCCCCTTGTCGACCAACCTTATCCCTCCCCAATTGCCACCTTGGCAATCCTTAGCTTCCCTATTCGTCAAAGAGAACAAGACAAAGATTTAAGGGCTATGATCATTTGGCTTGGAGGACACTCAAATTGGATGGCTAGGATTGCTTTGTGACCTCTCTCACACAAGAAAAACGCCTGCAAGAGCTCTCACAAAGAAAGCACACCTCCTAGAATCTTCCTTCGATTAGTATAAATAGGCTCATTTGTAAGCCTTTGGGCATCGAAGTTTTTTTTAGTAGTTTTCAGCTTATAATTTAAGTTTTTTTTGCTTATTGTAATGTTTTCTTAAAAGCCTTGTAATGATTTTAAGTTTAATGAAAGATTGAAGTTTTTATGTTTTACCCCGTTTTTAAGTTAAAGTGTTTGATTGTTTAAAACTGTTTTATAAGCTCTCAAAAGCTCTTTTTTATAACCTTCTTAAGCTGTTACTTAAGTCTCACAAAACTTTTTCATAGTTTGTAAGGTTTAAGTTTATTTCACCAAAAATCACTCAAAAAAAGCTTTTTGGATGATAAGCCGGATTTGGATGGGCTTATGGACACTACTAGCTTATCTTTGATAAGCTAGAGCTAGTAGATAAGCTCTTTTGAGCTCATTTGCCCTGTTTTGAGCAAGGGCCTTTGTAAGTTTCCTTTTTCCATTTATAGCTTATTTACTATTCAACTGCTTATTGTGCTTATTATTTGCTTATTGCTGCTTATTTATGCTTATTTGTGTTGTTGATTGCTTATTTATGCCTGCTTGTAGTTTAGATATCATTTTGTTTAAGTTTCCTTATAAACTGTCTAAAATAGCTTATAAACTAGCACAATCTGTTTTAGCTTATTTGAGTGCTTATTTGTTATTGAGTTTTGCTTAATATTGATAATATAGCTTATTTAACATCTGGTCTTGGTAGTTTGTGGCTTAAATCATTCTAAATCAAGTTTTAAAAAGGTTTCATAAACTTAAAGGGGTGTTTGGTTTAACTGTTTTAATGGGTCAAATTGGGTCAAAATTGCATTTTGACACTTGAGTCAGTTTAGTTTAGCTTAAATTAGTCCAAAAATTTAGTTAGTTTAAGTGTTTAAGTGTTAAGTCTCATTTTTAAGGTTATAAGAGTTTATTGTTTAGCTTATTTTATTTGCTTATTTGATTGTGCTCTTGCTTATTATTGATTTGTGATGTTTTTGAGTTTGTGCAAGTGTTAAAGACAGGTTAGAAACAAAGCTATATAGCCTGCATTGTCATTTTTGTGTTTTTGCAAAAACTGTCAAAAGTGCTAAGTGTTTAATTTTTTTTTAAGAAATTGGTTTTTCAAATGCTTATTGTGGCTTATCCTGTATTTCAAACTCTCTTTTGATTGTTGATTTAAGCTCTTTGA
>BQNB010081547.1:0-12315 GCA_026074375.1 Tanacetum coccineum
TGGCGACCGACCCAGCCCATGACCCGACCAACCCGACCCATGACCCGCCGTTGACTAGCGGTCAATGACAGTTGACTGGTGGTTGACCGGTGGTCCGGTGGTGGTCCGGCGGTGGTCAACGGAGGTCCGCTACCATTGACCGTCGTTGACCACCACCGTTGACCGCCGATCGCCACCGTTGACCGGTGGTCCGACAGAAGTTGACTGGTCATTGACTTGACACGTGGATGCCACGTCATGGCGGCTGGCCAATCAGAGGTTGCCACGTGGCACTACTAATCATTAGTACGAGGTGGCAGGGAATGTCAGGTGGCAGTACGAGGTGGCGGCGGCTGGCCAATCAGAGCATGACACGTGTCCAAAATGCGTGATTCAAGGGTGCCAGGCGTGTGTCAGTCCAAGGTTGCGTGTGGAGATCCAAGGCAATAATGAGGCGGTTGGTGGAGAGCAAAAAGACTATAATACCCCCAGAATTTGCACTAAGACGCGTCAGAATGGCATGAAAGGACGAAAATACCCCCCACACCCCTTGGGCTATATAAGAACAGACGCAGCAGCTCATTTGGGAGTTAGTATTTAGTTTATTTTAAAAGTAGTGTAGGAGTAGTATAGCTTATTTTAATGTCTTTTTAGCTTATTGTAAAAGCTTTCTCAAGCTTATTTTAGTTTATTGTAATCAAGATTTTGAGCTTATTATTGAAGATGTTTTGAAGATTGAAGTGCTTATTTTGTTATGGCTTATTCTTTTCCTAATCCTCTATTTTTCTTTTGCTTATTTCCAAATAAGCTCATGCTTATAGCTTATTTTTGGATCCCATCTCTTAAGCTTATATTCTAATTAGCTACTTCCATAGCTTATTTAGACTAGCTTATTTTATATTGATTTTGATTTAGAGCTTTTCGAGTGAGCTTATTTTAGCTTATTTTCAATTGCTTATTTTTATTCAAGTTTATTTTTTTTATTTTTTTATATAGATCCAATCCTTAATCATACCCGATCCGAGTTCACTAGATTGAACACCTTAGTTTCGGGTGGATTTGGATCTATTATTTTTAGCTTATTTTCTAGCATAAAGTTTGTTGCTTTTTAATTCTAGCTTATTTTTCTTAGATCTAAATCCTTAAATATACCCGATCCGAGTTCACTTGATTGAACACCTTAGTTTCGGGTGGATTTAGATCTAAAGTTTTAATTTTTATTAGCTTATTGTCTTTAGAATAATTAGTAGCTTATTAATATATCTTGTTTATCATAACTTTGGTTGTTTTAATGTTGATGAAATCGATCCAACACTTAGGCGAGGAGCTTATGGGTCTTATAAGCTTATTTTACTACTAAAGTTTAAAGCTTTTAGGTTTTTAAGGCTATTTAGTATATAAAGTTTGTAGCTTTATTAACTAAGTAGTTATATAAGCTAAAAAAGTTTTAATCTTTAGTGTTTAATTAAGTTTATAAGATCGGGTGGTTTAAATTCGTCTCCATATTCTTCAATTAGGTTATTCTTTCTTTTCCTTCTCTCTTATTAATAGTTGTAGCTTAATATTTAGTTTAAAAATGTCTGCTTTGTTGATTAGTGTTAGCTTTATGTGTAGTGAGTAGATTTTTATATAGGCTTGTTAAGTGTTTAATTGTTTAGTGAATTAAGTGTGATTAATAAAAGAGGAAAAATATTGATTAGTGATTTTTATATTACTTAAAATATTGGTTTGGTTATTCGAGCGGGTAAAAGCCGTAAGAGCAATTAGGCAACAATTTAGTAATCGATATCTTAATAGGGTTTGTTTTCAATATAAGCCAACGTTGTGAGAAGATAATTTTTTAAAAAGATATTGGTTCATCAATAAGAACTTAATTGTATGTTTAATTCACACTTAAGGATCTAATCAATACACTTAGCAAGCATATCTTTTATAATATATCGTTCTTCGTTTAATTGCTTGCTATTTGCTACTTAGTTGTAATATAGTTTATTTTTATTAAATTTTTAGTTTAAAACCAAAATAAAAAATATTCGATATTCAAGCATCAAACCAAACGCTTTCGTGAATTTCAAATTCATCTCTCGTCGGGATACGACATCCGGGAGATAGAATATTGTTTGTCCTCAAGCGATTTTTATATCAAACGGGAAACTCTCTATACTACTATTACTATTTGGTATTTTATATATTTTGTTATATATATTTATATCGAATCAGAACTCTCAGATACCATATCAATGTTTATTTATATGGTACTGTTGTGGAAATACTACAGCTTTTTGAGTGGATGTAGCAGAACGTGAACCTAAACTTTGCTTCCTATAGTAGTTACATGAAGCTCATAGGAAAGAGCCTCCATCCTAATAAGGCGTTGGAAATATACAATGGAATAGAAGATAAGTTAACCAAGGTTCACCCACCAGTCTGCAACCCCGTTCTAGGTTGCTTAATTAAAAGTGGTAAATTTCAGAACAGCTTCGACATGTTTCGTCGCATGAAGCAAGACGGTCTAGTACAAGATGTTGTTACTTATAGTATGGTATGCCTTTAATACCTCACCTCCTTATAAATATTTGCAATGTTCTTTAAAAAATGGTGAGAAATTGTTTATTTCCTGTCTGTAGCTACTTTCAGGTTGTGCCAAATTCCAAGATGGTTATACAAAAGCGACAAAGCTGGTTCAGGAGCTTAAAAACAATGAGTTGAAGATGGATAGTGTTATTTATGAGATATAGCAAGAAGCCAATGTGCAGGTCATCAATGACAGGTTAAACTCACACTTCATACATACTTGGTTACTTTGTTGCACATCGGGTTGGCGTTGCGTTTGTGTTTTGGAACATTACTTTTTACAAGGTATTGTTTTAAACGTTGTTTTAAGAACATTATTCTTTTATGTTATAATGATCATGTATGTTTTTTGAATGTGCAGTTGAAGCAAGATCAGATGCTCACAAAAAATTACAGCGTGCATATATGTTTTTGAAAAAAGGGCACATATGTTCTAATAAATTTGACAAGAAAGCGTAGCGTGCACATATGTTCTTCGAAGGGTACTCATGTCTCCCAATGAATTTGATGGAAAGTGAATGGTGCATGTATGTTCGTGGGATGGGTGCACACATGTTTTTGATGACGTTGACATCTATATTTAACAAGACACATTTGTATTTGATTTGCATTTTATTTTATATTAAATTTTGAGTATGTAATATTTTTGGAACAATGCACACATGTTTTTGAGTGACGTGAACATCAATATTCAATATACATTTGTATTCGAATTGTATTTCATTTGATATCAAATTTTCAAAGATTAAAGAATGTACGATAGAAACATATATGCAATTATCATTTTAATTAAAAAAAGTCTGGCTAACCATTTTACGCAAGAAACATATGTAAAATTCACAATATTAAAAAAAACACATATGCACTTGATTTTTCTAAAAACATGTATGCTGAAAAAAACATAAAATATAAAAAAAATAAAAAAAATAATTCTGAAAGTTTAGAGGATTTAAAAACATTTTTAATTAAAAAATTCAAAAAAGAAAAGGAAAATTATGTTTTACTATTATACCCTTTTCATTTAAATAAAAATACTTAATAATACTAAATTTCTATTGGTCCAAAGTGGTTCTATAGGTTCTGTACAAAAAAGTGGTTCTGGAAAGAACATGCCCCTATATATATATACATATATAGAGGGAGGTTATATTAGAAACCCTCCCTTTCTTGGATACTAGGGGACCAATCTCACCCATCCATCCAAAAAGATTCAGGGGCTGAGATTAAAAACCACTTATTAACGAAAAAAAAGAAAAATAATAAAAAAATCGGAGGGGTATGTTGGTCATTTAACCCCCCACAACCACCCACACCTTCAACCACCGATCATTATTTACACAGTCATCTCAGTTTCAAACACACACACTAAACAAACATACACACCACAACGATCAAAACACACATTAAACACAAACACATTAGATCTGAATCTATCATCACGAACATCTATCGATCAATCATCTCCTCCGTAAATCGAGTATCTCCATCATCAGGTAAAAGTTCATCCGATCTGTTTTTATTTACCTTTTTTTAGCTTATTGATGTGAATAAGCTTATAATTCAGCTTATCCTTTTATAGCTTATTTGACAAATTATGTGAATTTATCGTGTTGAATGATAAGTTAACTTATTAGGTGATTGATGTGAATAAGCTTATGAATTATCAGCATTAGAAATTTATTATGATAACATTATAGCTAACTCTATTAGCTTATTTTTATGAATTTTCTGGTTTTGTGGCTCTAATCTTCGTTGAACAGATATAGTATGTACTTGTTAGTGAAACAATCATATATGATAAGTGCTTGACCAAAGTGTAAAAACTTATTGTAATATATGATATATGATATAATTAGGTTTTAAGTTATTTAATTATATAAACTTTTTGATTATGTGCTTGAAGAAAGAATAAATTACAACGGAGTTTGTGATCGCCTCCGTGAGTAATTAAATGTTAGTTTTGTTGATATAAGATCATATATGATTTAATCTGATTGAAAGTACAAATTTTTTAACATTACTAATTATCATTAATGATAATGTGCTTTGTCACTAAAATACAAGCAAGGTTAATTGTCATCTCCTCTGTGAGTAATTAAAAGTTATTGTGTGTCATAATATCATATTGATAATCTGTTTGAAGTCAATTCTTTAACCATTTAATTTATCATATATGATATGTGCTTGAAACTAAAATCAAATCTTTTTATTTGTGTCAAAGAAGCAGTTTTTAATGCATTTTCGCACATGAAATGAAATACTCACGATTGTGAATTGGAGGTTTGTTAACAGGAGATCTTGACATTTAGGACATTATACATTTCATCAACGGACGAAGTATGAGGACGAGGCACATGGTTGTGCAAAGAAGGACGTTGTTGTAGGCTAACCAAGTTTTGTAGGTTGACAAGCTGTTGGTGGTTTCCGTAGTATTGTAACATTTTTGGGATTAACTTGTTGATCATGTAAAACAATGTAATGATATAATTCGTTGATTAATGGATTAACAATGTAATGCTACTATTTGTCGTATTTTTATTATGAAATGACTACGGATTGTTCTTTTGTTAAATGTCTTGGCTTGTTGAACTTCTTATTGAACATAAATAAATACTTCACGTGTGTGTTTTGACATTTCACACTAGCTAAAATGTTGAATACCCAGTCTATCATATATGAATATACAGGATGTTTAAAATATATAAAACCATACTTATTCACAAAATAAAAGGACCCTTTCTAACATTATCCAATACATGATACTCCCAAAATAGAAAGAAACCCAATCTAAAAATCAAATATGATATACATATCGATATCATAAATGATACTCCAAATAGAAAAGAAAACATCAATGTAAAATCAAATATGTTATCAATCTATAATATATGTAACAGGTAAAACCCATATGTAATAACAAAGATCACCAGAACCACTTGGTTCACAAAATATAAAAGGGTACTTTTAACAATAATCATATATGAATAATTCAAATACGAAAAGTAAGGAACTAATGTAAAATCAAATATGATACATCAATATGATAAAAACTTATTCATAATCAAAGACACAAAAACAAGAAGAGTTATTGATTTTCATGATTAAACCAAAACATTGCTTTTGATCTCTAAAATAATGTTCTTCTTATTCAAATCAATTCTTCTTTATTTTTCAATTCAAATCTCATTTTTTCCTTGACCAACTTCCTCCTGGCCACCACGACTTCAGCTTGATCCTTCAAACATACCTGTGCACAATCTTCAATCTTGAAATAAAGAATAAATAAAACCGTCACTTGAAAACCAATAAAATATCATTATATGATAATCACCTGACACATGCATATGAAAAGCAAATATCATATATGATAAGTACGAAACATATCATATCCAATATGATATATCAAATCAGATTAAACAACAAAATATTTATAATGCTTATTGCTAAATGATAATCTATATACACCTTGATCCAGCTTATATCAATAAATTAATATATTAAAAGCTTATTAAAAAACATAAAAAATAGCCTTATAACCAAAAGCGATTATTAACATAGCAACATAAATAGCTAAATAATATAGCTTATTAATTCATCAAAATAAGTAATAAGCTAGATTATAACTTAGCAACACTAAAATTTAAACAATGACTTAATACATAAAACTTATTCACAAAAAGGATCCTAATATAAATTTGCTTATCCACTATAACATAGATTATGATATTCGATCAAAATTAGCTGAATAATAAGCTATAAATTCAAATGATGATAAATTAACAAGCTCTTCAAAATCAAATAAGTAAAAATATAAAAAAGATATGATGAATCTAACCTGATGTTAATTAAATGAAGAAGAAGCTGATGGATCGATTGAAGATCAAATTAGTTGTTCGTGTTATTTTTATTTAAAGATCAAAGATCAATCGATCGATCTGTTGTTTGCACCTGATGGGATTAATTGTTCGTGTAGAGAGAGAAAAAGAACATCATCTGTTGGTGTAGAGAGAGAGAGAGAAAGAAAAACACGTTATGTGTGTGTTAAATGAGTGGTTAATAAGAAAAAGAGGTTTATATATTAGACGTTAAATGACCAAAATACCCATACAGTGTAAAAATTGGGAGTATTAATCTACATCCATGGGATGAGTGAAGATGGAGGTGGTGATGAGTCTTCGTTATTCAACAAAAGGTTTGGTATCCAAATGGAACTTAGTATTTATATTATATTATATATATATGGTATATATAAAAACTCCGAAATGATGTAATTCTTTTATTATATAAAAGATTAGTAAATATTCTTTTGCATGAGTCATTGTTGCGTGTAGACGTGTAGTATATCATGTATTTGTTTGAATACTAAAGGAACCTGTGCAATCATTTGATACTTACGTAGCGTTTGGTATGCATGAATCAAAGCTGAAATGTAATGAATCATTACGGTGAAATGAAAATATTTTGTTTGTTTTGAGTTTTGTAATGGAATGGTTCATTCATTGGTTTATTCCATTACGTCTGTAACCACCAATTTCATTACATAGCCACCCCCTAGTTTTTTTTTCATTCCATTACGACATGGAATCATATTTTGTCCTATTTTATTTATTTCATTCATTTCCAATGTTCATTGCCTCATACCAAACAACATACGTGAATGTTATATTCCATTCTAACATGGCAACCAAATAGGTCAATGAAACAGTGATGACTCATTCAATTACTATGTTCATTCCATTACATTGTCGATTACATTCCTGTACTAGTTCATTATGCCTAACCAAACACACCAAGTTGAATAAATTGTACTGTTATTAATATATAAGCAGATAATTTATTAGTTCTTAAAATAGAGCTATACACACCAAGTTGGAATGAAAATTGTATTGTTATTAATATATATATATGCATATAAGATAAGAAAAATATATCAACCCTAACCCGGCTCGATAACAATATCGGGTTATCGGGTTCGGGTCAAACAAACCCGACTAGTTTTTTTAAACCCGATTAACCTGATCCGATAAGACCTTATCGGGTTCGGATTCGGGTTCAGGTCGGGTCAATCCAACCCTACTGACACCCTTACTTTCAATACTTCATTTAAAAAAGGTTACTACAATTTTATTAGTTTGCAAATAAGTTACATTTTTATTAGTTTGCAAATAAATACATATAAACATATATCAGCTACGTAATTTATATTTATATGTAATTTTTTTAGTTTACAAGTATAATTTTTTATAGGGTAAATGCCATTTATTACCAACCTACTTTCTCATTTGTACCGTAATGACCAACTTACTTTTTTTCGTACTCATTACACCCACGTACATTCAAATTTTGTTCGATATCACCAATATGACCATAAAATGACTATATTACCTTTGTCTTCTTTAACATATTTACAATCATAATTTTTTTAAATCTTAATTTTTTAAAAAGTACTTTAACAAAAAATATTTTTTTACGTTATTTTTAGTAAAAAATTTAAAAAATTTTTACAAAATTTTTTAAAAAAAATCGCACTTTTTAAAATCTTAATTTTTTAAAAAAATTTAATTTTTTTTGTACTTTTTAAAATTTTAATTTTTTTTCAAAAAAAAGTTAATTTTTTTTCTACGAAAAAAATTAGATTTTTTAAAAGTTAAAAAAAATAAATAAAAAATATTCGAAGTAAAAAGTAAAAAAGTTTTAACTTTTTAATTTTTTCTTAACTTAATTTTTTTTTGTTAAATTTAAAAAGTACGAAAAAAATAAAATTTATTTTAAAAAAATTAAGATTTTATAAAGTACGAAATTTAAAAAAAAAATTACTTATCAAAGTACGAAATTTTTAAAAAAGTAATTTTTTTTAAAGTACAAAATTTTAAAAAAAATAAAATCCGTACTTTTTAAAAAATTATGATTTAAAAAAATTACTTTAAAAAAAATATTTTTTATTAAAGTACTTGTTAAGATACTTTTTAAAAAATTAAGATTTAAAAAAATTATGATTGTAAATATGTTAAAGAAGACAAGGGTAATATAGTCATTTTGTGATTATATTGGTGATATCGAACAAAATTTAAATGTACATGGGTGTAATGAGTACGAAAAAAGTAAGTTGGTCATTACGGTAAAAATGAGAAAGTAGTTTGGTAATAAATGGCCTTTACCCTATTCATATTTAGAGAGTAAATTACTGACACGTCCACCTATATTATTTACATTCTCATAAAACGACATCAATCTTACTTCTAATCCTGACAAAAACTTGAATTCATATCACCTTGGTTAGAAGCACAAGGGCATCTATTACGATGAACTTTCAACAATTTTTATGAACTCTCAACAATTTAATGTTGAGAAAACCTTCATTTACCGGCTCATAGTTTTTTATGAGCCGAAGTTAGCGAAAAATCCACATACATTTTTATTAACAAAGCATCTTCGTGGTTAGTTGATTGGTGTCGGAGTAACGGTAAAAAATAAACCTAAATACCTTATACTAGATAGGGTAAGTGAGTTTCTAATCTACGAGGAGTATGTGGTTATAACTAAAGTTGTACGGAACAAATAATTGATTGATGGTTTATTTAAGAACCAAATACTTTAAAAACTAATTAACTTCAAAGTAAATAAGCGATAAAAAGCAAATAAGCAAATAAGAGTAAAATTTGTAACAGTCGGATTAAAGCAATCCCTTCCAACTTCGAATATTTTGATATGACTAAGTTACTGATTATTACTAGTGTCTGATTCTAAACCACATAGACATAGTTTGAATTACTTGAAATGAACAATTTTGGGTTCAAGTTATGTTTACCACACGAATCGTCTTAACCCTAACACTAATTGGTCTCGGCACGACTCGTTGACTCACAATAACATGTCTTGCGATAATCCAATCAAAAAATTATATCCAAACATTAAAATCAAACCAAAGATATGCATTATAATAATTTAAAACGTTGTTTGACAAACGAAGTAAAATTCATAAACATAATCAAACAAAATATCTTTCATCGGGAGAGATTACAAGAGGTTTAGCCTTCCTAATTGGACTCGGCACGAATCGTCTTAACCCTTACCTTTAAACCAAATATCTTTCATGAATCGTCTTAACCCTTACACTAATTAGACTCGTCACGACACGTTGACGCACAATAACATGTCTTGCGATAATCTAATCAAAAATTATATCCAAACATTAAAATCAAACCAAAGATATGCATTATAATAATTTAAAACGTTGTTTGACAAACGAAGTAAAATTCATAAGCATAATCAAACTAAATACTTTCACCGAGAGTGATTACAAGAGGTTTAGCCTTCCATGAATGTTGTCGAACTTATCTTTGTCATTGTTGGCATCTTCAAGGTCTTGGACTGATTAATGGTTGATGAAGGAATGATTAAACGCTTAATGGTGGCTAGGGTTTGTGTGGAAAATGATGGAGGCGATCTAGGGTTTTTGGGAGGAAAACGTATGAAAATATGGTTATGGAGATTTTAGTCATGACATTTTATATGAGGGGGACATAAGATTGGCATCTATGTGAAACATAGATGTTTATAATTCTCTGGTTATATTTTTTTGGTTTTAATAAGCATCTAGGTTGAACCTAGACGCCAACATCCTTTGTGTGAGATTTCATGGTAAAGATAAGGAGGGTTAATTTTAGCATCTAAGTAAAACATAGATGCTAAAAACTCCTTACTTTGATGTCAAACCTCCTTGATTCTCCCTTTAATCTATAAGCCATTATTTTATATAAATGGCCCCTCTATTATATAAATTAGCATCGGTACTAAATTTGTGTACTCTTCAACTTTCAATCTTCAAGGGCTAAAATCATGTATGTCTTTCATTCTTTTCTCTTCACTTGTAATATCACCATTTTAGCTTCTTTTACACATGACTTGCATAATCACAAAACACCTCAAAGTAGCATATACAGAAGATAAAAACTATGCATAATTAAGCAATTAACACATCACGAGGTGTATGTAAAATGCACCGATAAAACCTCTCAAACTTACCTCTTACTCGTCCCGAGGAAGACATTTAAAAAAAATATAACTAAAATAATTTTAAGCACATGAATCTTTGATGTTCCCGTTTAACTAGATTACGCTTAGTTAATATAATCTTGCCCATGCTTATATGTAATGTAATGAAAAGGTTTTGTAAGGATAAAAGACTTAAAAGTATATAATACAAAAGCTTTTCAATGTTTAATCCTTATTTGATATTTATCAAAGAATTATACCTGGTTGTTTGCGGAACAACAACCGAGATTGAATGACAATGTAAGTATGGGTGATCTCCTCTCTAATAATTCAAAGTAAACCAAAGTATTACTTTGAGTTAACATCTATGCTAACTAACTGACTGAGTCAGGGACATAGTTGTATTTGAAGGTGTAGGGTGTTTGTGAATGTTTCAACATTTAGCGCACAACACATTCACAAACACCCTACTCCTCCAAATACAACTAAGTCCCTGACTTAGTCAGTTGGTTAGCATAGTTGTTAACTCAAAGCAATACTTTGGTTTACTTTGAGTTATTAGAGAGGATATCACCCATACTTACATTGTCATTCGATCCCGGTTGTTGTTCCACAAACAACCGGGTATAATTCTTTGAAAAATATCAAATAAGGATTAAACGGTGAAAAGCTTTTGTGTTATTTACTTTAAAGTCTTTAATCTTTACAAAACCATTTCATTGCATTACATATAAGCATGGGCTAGATTATATTAACTTTATAGTCAAGTGTAATCTAGTTAAACGGGAACAACAAGGCAGAACTTAGTGTCAAGCCACTATCAACACTCTAATTGCTCATCATACTACACTGGATGAATCATACAAATCCCTCTCATGGAACGTTGGTCCTCAGTTAACCAAGATTGAGGATACTTAAGTCTTCATTCAGTCTAACCTTGCCTTTCTTAAAACTAATACTTCTGATATCAAGGTCATGGTCACTGAAATGTTTTAGGCATTCAAAGGCTCATCATCCTCTACCCCTTCAGGAAGTACACCAATAAAAACAACTGCAATCATTGAAGTTAATGCACCTGTTAAAGGGGAGGGGGATAGATCTACAAACATCATCTCTCAAGGCCTATTTGTTGCAAGCCTTAAAAAGATGTTTGAAAGGCAGATGGTGATATAGAAAGAAACTCCCTCTCAACCTGATGGGGAGCAAGAGTCAATGGCCACTAAAGAGATTCAAACTAAAGAACTTGAAGTACCAATCCAAGTACCTCAATTCATTCAAGTCATTCCTATTTAGACCATCATCCCAACTATATCAACAACTTCAATCCTAACAAAAACAATAACAACTAAAGTCCCCATCACTGAATCATCGTCAAGAACAAAGCTTACTAATCTAGTCCTTGAACACCTCTAGTCACCCTCTAAAGTTTCCATTCCGGTCACTAAAGATGGTGGCTCATCTTTCATCACTCCCAAGGCTGATAAGGGAAAATGGCATAGCCAAAGAGTCTGATCTTCACCTCCAAAGCTAGTAAGGGATTCTAGACAAGTTTGTTAGGACCAGATGCACCTGTATTAATTGACTACATGCTTGATGAAAAGATGGTCCAAATAACGGGTGATGAGCTTCAGGTTAATTTGGACAAGAAAGAACAAATGGAAAAAGACTGCTAAAGATATTGAGCTGGGTGGTATGTGCTTAATTACACATACCATTTTCCATTCTAAACGGACTTAAATGACTAAAAACATACCAAAAATACATTGT
>BQNB010081547.1:14046-26710 GCA_026074375.1 Tanacetum coccineum
AGCTTATTGAGCTTATTGCTCAGGTTTAGAGGCTAAGGAGCCATTAGGACAGGCTTTTTAGGCCACTCACTCAGAAAGAGTGGCCTTGGTCCTGAGACAACAAAAACACCAAGGTTTCATTTCTTAAATCTTCATATTAGCTCATCTTTAGCTTAAAATATTAGCTTATTTACTTTCAAATTACTTGCAAACATATTTCCTAGACTTGTTCTCTAGTTGTTTTAAGTTTTCATTAAGTAAATTTGTGTAATCCCACCTTATCTTTCAAAACTGTCACTTAAGCTAGTAGAGAAACTAGCTTATTTTTCCAAATAAGCTAGGACTTTTAGTTTTAAAATAGCTTAAATAGGTCATAATAAGTAGAGGTAGATAAAAGGTTTTTAAAGTTTTAGTTTAAAAATGGATTTTAAACCCCCTTTGGTTTGACAGTTTTGAGATAAAGGGGTGTTTGGGATAACCTTAAAACGGGTCAAAACAGGTTTTGGCATGGGTTAAGGTATTTGGGTTAACTTTAGTTTAAGTTTTTAAGCAATTTCAAGCTGTTTTTAGAAAGTTTTTAGTTGTAAAATAGTTTTCTAAGTTTTTTTAAAACCATGTTCAAAACTGTGAATTTTTTAGTAACCCACAAGTGCTTATTTGATTAAGCACTTGTGGTTTGAGTTTAAGCATTCAAAAAGGTGTGTTTTGTGTGTCTAAAAAGGGCTGTCAAGAGCCTTTGGTCTTTTGACTTTATAAGTCAAAACCACCAAGCCTTTTTCTGTCACAGTTTGTAAAAAACCAAAAGACCTTTTTCACTTTCAAAAATAAGCAAGCAAAATTAATTTTCAAAAGCTCAAAATTGGTGCACAAGCTGCTTGGCTATAGCACTCAATCTGTTTGGGCTTATTTGTGATTTTAGAGCTTATTTGACAGCTTAAAATAAGCTGTCAAATAAGCCCTTGAGCTTTGCCTTAAGGCTCCCCTGGTGCAAAGGGGGAACTTTAGGCTCATCTTTCTCAGCCATTAAGCACACTTAAGCCCAAGTATTTGGCTTATTTTAAGAGCTTATAAGCTCTAGTATAAGTCCTCAAAGTCTCAGCCCTTGATAAGCTTATTTGTGTGCTTATTTTTAAGCCCAAACATGCCTCTTGACTGTTTTTGAATCCCTTAGGCTGTAGGATTGCTTATTTTTTGATTTTAGCTATTTGAGCTTATCCCATAAGCTCAAAATTGTGTCTTAGTAGCTTTTAGGTTAAGTTAGATAGTTTAGCTTGCTTATTCCTTTTTTTTAGCTTATTTGAATGTCCAAGTTAAGCACTTTAGCTCTTTAAGCTTTATTTAAGCTTTCATGTCATATTAAGCTTCCCACAGCTTATTTAGTGTAGCTTTTCCTGTCTTTTTAGCTTATTTAAGTTAGTTTAATTCCCTTTTGCTTATTTTAAACCTTAGCTTAGTTTATTAGACCTTAAGTCCAAAAAAGACTTAACATTTTGAGCTTTAAAGCTTTATAAGCTTGCTGTCAACTTTAGGCTTATTTTTAAGCTTATTCTTTTGTCAAAAGCTGAAAGTGCTTTTATTAATGTTGTTTAAATTAAGCTGGTTTATAAGTTTGTAGTTTTAAGTTTTGGCTAAAAATCACTTTTTAATAAGCCAAAAAAATAAGCCATGTCGTAGGGTTGGTTTTGTACATCTTTGATAGTGCGGGGTTACACGTTTTAACTATAGTGTAAATTTAATAAACTTTGCCCGCCTACCCTTTAGTTTAGAATGTTACACTTCCTACCCTAGAGTTTTTAAAAAAAAAATAAAAGGGGAAGATACTTGGTCCGGGTGAGCAAGACTCGAACCCGGGACCAAGCAATACATCCCCTTTACACAACACCACTTACCACTGCGCCCTTGGGTCTTTTTCGTTATAGACCCAAGGTGCTTGGTATTTAAGGTGTGTTTAAGCTTATAAGCTTATAAGCTGTTCGGCTTATTTTGGGGGCTTATTTCCACAGCTTATTTTTGTTTTTCATTTTTCGTAGGACTTTCATAGTGTAAAGTATTTTTAGAAAAATTTTCAGAATTTTTTGTAAACGTTTAGTATTTTTTATAATTTAATTTAGTTAAAAGTTTATTTAATTCATAATAAATACAAAAATTATCAAAAAAAATATTTTGCTTTTTTAGAAAATTTTATTTTATCATCTAGTTTGTAGGAAAAATATAAAAATTTTCGTAGGGTCATTTTTATAACTTTTTACTTTTTAAAGAACGGGTCCGGGTACGGGTTTTTGTTTTGACTCGTTTTTGGGTCAAACGAACTCCGTTTTCGGTCTAGTCTTTTTCATTCTTCGTTATTTGACCCGTAGAGTAGTTTAGAAGTGAAAAATTTTCCGTAGGGTTATTTTTAAAGATTTTAGGTTTTCCCCCTTTTGTCCGGGATTCGGGCTTTCGTTTTCTAGTTTAATTCCATAATTTTTAGGTTTTTCTTAAACGTTTTAGTCCGTTATTGTTTAATTTGACTTTTTCAACTTCCCAAACTCATTCCTTCCTTCAAACTCAAATCTTCGATCGTATCGATTTACCATTCCAGCCTCGTTGGGGATTTACGACCCGGGAAAGCTCTATACTACTTCTCGGTATCATTGACTCTGCTTTTAGACTATTCTTACTATATATTTGATATTTTATTATATTATATATATTTTAAGGTGTAGTCAGAGCGGATCAATTTTTGGCGCCGCTGCCGGGGAGGCTGTGCAACCGTTTATCTTTACGTCCGTTTTGACCATCTTTTATCTGTTTTTGAAACTGTGAATATTTTCTTTTATTATAAAAATATAAAAGTACAAAAATATTTTTCATTTCTTTTTAGTATAATTATCAGTATAAAAACCAAAGAAAAATCAAAAATATAAAAACATTGTCCATAAAAAAGAAAATAAAATTCACAAATTGGTAAAATACCAAAATATAATATTCTCAACTGAGGTATTATCATAATAAGTTCCGGTGAACTTGTTGGTTCCCAACTCGAACAAAAGATTTAAAAACTTGCCTTTTGTGTCTTTTACGACGTACGGCTCACCTTAAAAATTTAAACAAACTACAAAGTGGGTATAAGGAGGGTTGTTCCTAGGAACTACGACCCGAAAGGAGAAATAAGCTTCGCGCTATTCCTACTCCTCCGCTCACCTGTGAGTTTATCTTTTTGAGAGTTACCGTGAAGTAAGCAGATTATTTGGTTTAAGTTGTCTTATCTCATTGTCCGTTAAAATCAATTGTGAATTAATCTTTGAAAAACCAAAAAATTAGTGTAAATTTTCTTTTTGTATTTCTATTTTGTGCATGCGCACTCGTTCTCAAGCCCGTAGACGTCGACAACCACAAGTTCGACAAACTTCTGTTGAATCATCTAATCTTGAGAAACCTGATAATCCTCCCATAGTTACGGGCTGGCCGATATTCGGTACTATGGCGCAATTGCTCGAAGCAACCCACCGAGGGCTACGAGGATTGCGATAGTTATTCCTGAAAATCACCGCGAATAACTTTGAGATTCAAGCATGGTCTTTGAATCTGTCCAAACAAGCAATTTTTTGGGAAATGATAAAGAGGACCCACAATGCTCACATCCGTTATTTCAACAAGATCACTTACTACGATGAAGAGATTCCGAATGTACAAATACGGTCGGTTATGCTTTATGCTTTCCGTTTTCTCTCGAGGGGCAGCCGGATATATGGCTAGAAAAAGAACCCCCTCGGTCGATTGAAACATGGGATGATCTTGTTTCGAAATTTATTAACAAATTCTTCACTCCCTCTAAAACGACAAATCTCAGAAATGAAATCACGAGATTTCAGCAAAAATTTGATGAGACGTTTTACGAGACATGGGACCGATTCAATGATCTTCTTAGGGGATGCCCGCATCATGGGTTTTCTGAATTACATCAACTCGATACATTCTATAATGCCCTAAACTCGAATGATCAAGATTCATTGAACTCCGCTGCAGGTGGTAACTTTCTTTATACATAAGCCTCTGAGAATGTTTAAAAATCATCTGAGAGCAAGTATAAGGTAAGGTCAATTCAAGAAAACAAAGCTTGTTAGATAAAATGAGTACAGCTCTTCCACCCCAGCAATCTCATCTGATGTTGCTGAACTCAAAGACATGGTTCGGGCATTGATTCTCGACAGAAAGAACCAAACCCCAGCTTCCGCCCCCGTAAAAGCGGTTGAACAAAGTTGTGTAACTTGTGGGGGAGGTCATTTTTATCAAAACTGTCCAGCCACTAATAGCAACATTTACCATGACAATATCCAAGAGTATGTGTCCCAAGCCGCTGCGGCCAATTTCAACCAAGCTAATTCTGGTTATCGACCTCCGATGGTCTCAAATCAAATCGACCTCCTGGTTTTCCTCAATTTCAGAATCTCATGCAAATAGTCAAAACAATTTCAATCGAGGAAACAACTTCAATCAAAACAGAGGAAACAATTTCAACCAAGGTCAGATTTATCGACCTCCGGTCAATCAACCGGTAGCTCATCAAGGACCTGCTCCTCAGACACACGGTGTGTCAAAAACAGATTTTGAAAGATATGTCACGGCCAATGATGCAGTGTTGAGAAACATGCAAAACCAAGGTCAAAACCTGCAATCCCAAATGGCAAATTTGACTGACATGCTTTCAAAATTTGTTACTGCTAATACAGCTTCTACTTCCGGTTCTGGAACTCTTCCTGGTAACACTGTTACCAACCCAAAGGAAGATTTAAAAGGTATCACTACCCGAAGTGGTGTCACCATCCAAGGACCAAAAATAGTTAATCATGACACCGAGGTGACAAAGGACACGATGCCTCCTGCTAATAACGGAAGCACCGAAGACGTCCAACCTCCTGTTGTTCAAATTCAGTCTCGTAATCCAAATCCTGAGCCAAATGTTTCTCCTGTTGATACTCAAATTCCTAAAGCATCAATTCCATTTCCATCAAGAAGAAATGATGAAAGGCGCAAGGAAAAAGCTAACGAACAAATTGAGAAATTCTATGAAATCTTCAAAGATATGAATTTCAAAATTAGCTTTTTGGATGCTTTGACTCTTATGCCTAAATTCGCCTCAACTTTAAAAGCCTTAATCGGAAACAAAGAGAAATTGAGTGAAATGGCAAAATTGAACGAAACTTGCTCGGCGGTCATCCTTAACAAGTTGCCTAGAAAACTTGGAGACCCCGGCAGATTCCTTATCCCATGTGAATTTTCTGGCATTAACACATTGCAATGCCTTGGACGATCTCGGTGGCAAGCATCAATCCTTATGCCGTAATTCCGTATGGAAGGATCTCTCTCTTCCCGAGCTTACCCCAACATGCATGACGCTAGAGCTAGCGGACCGTTCAATCACTACACTAATCGGTATCGCCAAAGACGTCCGTGTGTTGGGGGGAAAGTTCCAATTTCCAGCCGATTTTGTGGTTGTTGAATTTGAGCCAGACCCTGGTACCTCTTAATTCTCGGGAGGTGTTTTCTGAAAAACTAGTGTGCATTTAATCGATGTTACGAGGGGTGAAATTACCCTTCGTTTTGGCAAAGTGGGCCATAACTTTCAACCTAATCAAACTTCGAGGTACACGGCAAATTTCAATCATATGACGGCAAGCAGGCATTGACGTATTGAGTGGCTAGTGAAGTTTATCGCTAAGAGGTGTGTGTCTTAGGTTTTTCCGATTCGGTGGCATACGGAAATCCTTCTCCGTGCTTTGATCCTATTGTTGCTAATTCATCTCCGACCTTAACTCCATTTGGAGAAAGTGACTTTCTACTGTTCGAGGAAGCAAATGCTTTTCTTGCTCTAGATGATGATATGTCCAGCATATAATCCATTCTACTATGATCCTGAGGGGGACATTCTTATTCTAGAAGCCATTTTGAACAGTGAACCACAACCCCCACTTCCAAATCATAAACAATATATGCCTGGAGGTAGGAAAGAGCTCGAACTCTGTGAAGCTAAAACCATTGAACCTTCCGTTCATGAACCTCCCGAGGTTGAACTCAAGGAACTGCCTCCCCATCTCGAGTATGCATTTTTGGAGGGCGACAACAAGTTGCCCGTCATTATTGCTAAAGAGTTGGATGTTGAGGAAAAATCCGCTCTCGTAAAGGTGCTAAAGTCCCACAAGCGAGCTCTCGCTTGGAAACTTTCTGACATTCAGGGTATCAACCCGGAATTTTGTACCCACAAGATTCTTATGGAAGAGGACTATGCACCAGCAGTCCAACATCAAAGAAGAGTAAATCCAAAAATCCACGATGTTATTAAAAAGGAGGTTGAAAAACTTCTCGAAGCTGGATTGATTTACCCTATCTCCGACAGTCCCTGGGTTAGCCCGGTACATTGTGTACCAAAGAAGGGAGGAATAACTGTGGTAATGAACGAGGAAAATGAGTTGATTCCAACTCGTTTGGTTACCGGATGGCGGGTGTGCATTGACTATCGTAAGTTAAATGAAGCCACCCGCAAAGACCACTTCCCTCTACCGTTCATGGACCAAATGCTTGAGAGATTAGCGGGGAATGAATACTACTGTTTCCTCGATGGTTTCTCCGGTTATTTCCAAATCCCCATTGACCCCCGTGATCAAGAAAAGACTACTTTTACTTGCCCATACGGAACGTTTGCCTACCGTCGCATGCCTTTCGGCTTATGCAATGCTCCAGGCACGTTTCAACGATGTATGTTAGCAATCTTTCATGACATGGTTGAGAAGACGATGGAAGTCTTTATGGACGACTTCTCGGTCTTTGGGAATTCTTTCCAAAACTGCCTCTCCCGTTTAGACCACATGCTTCAAAGGTGTGAAGACACCAACTTAAGTCTTAACTGGGAGAAGAGCCATTTTATGGTCAAAGAGGGCATTGTCCTCGGCCATAAGATTTCTAAGAAAGGGATTGAGGTTGACAAAGCCAAAATCGATGTCATTGCAAAATTACCTCATCCCACCACCGTCAAAGGAATTAGGAGTTTTCTCGGTCATGCCGGTTTTTACCGGCGGTTCATTCAGGATTTCTCAAAAATATCCCGACCAATGACCCATCTCCTTGAGAAGAATACTCCATTCATCTTTTCCGATGACTGCATTCGAGCTTTCCAAACATTGAAAGATAGACTTACGGAAGCTCCAATCTTGATTGCTCCAAACTGGGACCTTCCATTTGAGCTTATGTGCGATGCAAGCGATTTCGCCATAGGTGCAGTTTTGGGGCAACGTCATGAGAAACATTTTCGGCCTATCCACTATGCTAGTAAGACCTTGATTGAAGCACAAACGAACTACACTACGACTGAAAAAGAATTACTTGCCATAGTGTATGCTTTCGAGAAATTCAGGTCTTACCTCATCATGAACAAAAGCATAGTGCATACGGACCATTCCGCCCTTAAGTATCTCTTTGCAAAAAAGGATGCCAAGGCGAGATTGCTCCGATGGGTTCTCCTCCTCCAAGAATTTGACTTCAAAGTTATTGATACTAAAGGAGCCGAGAACCTCGCAGCCGATCATCTGTCCAGATTGGAAAACCCGTATGAAAACGTCAATGATCCTAAAGAGATAAATGAAAGTTTTCCTCTTGAGACGTTAAATATGGTGACCTTTCGTGGAGATTCTAGAACCCCGTGGTTTGCCGACTTTGCAAATTACCACGCGGGTACTGTCGTTGTGAAGGGTCATGTCAACTCCAACAGAAGAATAAGTTCTTCAAAGACGTCAAACATATTTTTGGGATGACCCCTTCTGTTTTAAGAATTTTGTGCGGATCAAGTATCAGGCCGATGTGTGCACGGCAAGGAAGCTCTCCGACAATCTCGAAGCTTGCCACAATGGACCCACCGGGGGACATCATGGTGCAAAACCTCCACAGCCAAAAAAGATCTTTGACTGCTGGTTACTTCTGGCCCACCAATCCTATAAAGTGCCCACGAGTTTTGTCCAAGAACTGTGACTCGTAGCCAACGTCAAGGAAAAACACTTACTAACCATCAACCAACCTGATGAGATGCCTCAAAACTCCATCCAAGTTTGTGAAATCTTTTGACATGTGGGGGCATCGACTTTATGGGCCCGGGGTGTGGTTTCCCGTCTTCCATTTCTTCATCACGAGGGAACAAGTATATTTCTCGTGGCATTCGACTATTTGTCAACATGGGTTGAAGCAAAAAAAAAGGGGGGGCAAAGAAGAAGGAAAAGAAGAGGAAAGCCCTATCATCCCCGGTGTATGGTTGTCGTCTTCCCCCCTCCCTCCTCTCCCTCCCACACCCGCCCCTGGCCCCCCCCCCCCCTCTCCCCCCCTCCCCCTCTCGTCCCCCTGCCCCTCCCCCCCCTACCCCCCTCCAACTGTCCCCTCCTCTACCTCCCCCCCCCCTCCCTCCCCCCCCGTCCCCCCCTCCACCCTTCCACCCGCCCCCCCCCCTGATCCCTCCCCTTCTCTCCCCTCCCCTCCTCTCCCTACCCCCACCCCCCCCCCTCCCCCCCCCCTCCCCCCCTCCCTCCTCTCTCCCCCGATCCCCCATCCCCCCCTCCCTTCCCCCCCCCTCCCCCCCCCCCTCTGATCCCCCCCCCCTCCCCGCTCCCCTCCCCCCCCCCCTTCCCCTGGTTCCAGCCCCTCCCGCACCCCCCTCCCATCAGGCCAGCTACTAAATCCCCAATGACAGCGCCACCACCAACTGTCCCGCTAAAGGAGCATACACCCCTTTCACACGCACCAATCTCGCGCAACCACCAAATTTGAAATGACCAGTTTAAACACCGGTCAAGCCGACAAATGTTAGAAACCAAACACCGTCTCTCCACCGCTTATCCCCCCAAAACAATGTTGGTCCAGTGGAAGTACAAATGTGGCTTGAAAAGAATCCTTGAAAGGACCATAGTTGAAAACCTAAGCCTCCTGTTCTGGAACAAACCTAGAAGATGCACAATGGGTCCATCCCGCACAGCTTACAAAACACCCATCGGGTGTACATCCTTACAAAGCTTGTATGTATGGAAAGGCATGCCAACTATCCAATCGAGCTGAGCACAAAGCCTACACAGGCCTTAAAGCAAAGCAAACTCGATCCTGTAATGTACGGGTGAACACCGGAAAGTTTCTACTCAATGAACTTAATGAACTTCAGTGATCATTCCTCATGAGAACTCTTTGATACTATAAGGCCAAAACAAAGAGGCTCCATGACTCTCAGATTAAACAAAAACCGTGTTTTTAAACATCTGATCGAGTCCTCCTCCTCTTGTAATTCCCGATTAAAGATTATTCTTCTGGGCAAACTAAAAATCCCGTTGAATGCCCTTTCACCAACACTAATATTTCCATACGGCACTGTATGAGCTTTCTCAAGCTAACAAGGGCCAAATTTTCAAAGTGAATGGTCCATCGCGTCAAAGCAACTACTTTGGAGGGAACGTACCACAACTTGTAGTTCCGGATCCCAAACTTTTCCCTCCAAGGATCCATAAATCCTTGTGATGGGTTCAAGCCATCTCGACCGCTAAACAAGCGCTTCGTGGGAGGCACCCCAAGCTAATACCGTAGTTTTATGTAATAAGTGTGTTGTTGTTGTGTAAGTAGCTTGTCTTTCCATTACCCGTGTTTCCATGTTGATGTTATTGTCCAGGATTGCCCCGATTGTGAAGACATCTCATTTTTGTCATTCATCAGAGTTTTTCACATCCTAGCTTCATTTGGGAATCCCGATATCCTAATCTTATCGACTAACGTTTTATCTTTTGGCATACCTCATAAACGGCCTTAGGATTAATGTAATACCCTTCAAAACATCGAGGACGATGTTTAGTTCTAGTTTGGGGGGGTATCTTCGATTTGATTGTTGCCTGCAGCATTGTTACCACGTGAACCCGTTTTTACCACCAAAATACCAAAAAAATGAAAAAATTGAAAATTTTCAAAAATATAATAAGTGTTTTGTCACAGTTTTGCTTTTCTTTTGGGTAGAATAAGAATAATTTTTGACTTGATCGGCGCGTGTTAAGCCCTACTAGTTCCTTTATAGGCTAACAAGCTTTCACGAATTCTATTGCTTTGAATTTTAATAATGTGAAGAACGAGAAATGATAGAGTTAAAATACAATTTTTATGTGCCAAGCAAGATTCTTCCCTAAAACTTATAACAAGTAACTATGTGGTTTTCTCGCCCGTGAATTTCTAATCCACCTAATCATACGTACTCAATATAATTAACAACTAAGTCATCATGTTTTTCACAGAAAAAGCCTCAAATTTGTAACATGATTTTCAAAAGCGAGATTTTCTAGTGATATAAAAGATAAAATTGCCAAAGAAGCATGAATGAAATGTGGAATGCAAAATGCATGAATATTGAAATTTTGCCAATAAGCATGTAGTTGAAATTATGGAGCAAGTAGAAAATGATGTGTCGTGATACCCACCACCGCTAGCAACGAGGTGGGGGTTCAAATAAGACGTCTTTACTTTCTAGAGGATTTTGTGTGTCGTGATATCTGCACCTTGGTAAAGAGGGTCTAGGTGAGGGTTCAAACTAAGACACTAATCCTTAGCCATATTAGGAATAAGGTGTTGATGTGATTTCCCACTAACGCCTTAGCAACGGGGTGGGTTTTCAAACTAAGAACACCGGTCCGTTGGTTGCGATAATCCTGCTCCGTAACCACGAGGTAGTGTTCAAACTAAGCAACGCATTCCTAGTTTTTATAGAACATTATATTATGATGTTTAAAATGTTGCAATAAAAGTTCTTAAATTTAAATCTCGAAATCAAGTTACGAAGTCTTAATAAGTTATTGCTTTGAGTCATGATTCATCTTGAATTATGACTATGAAAATAAGTTGATCTATGGTTAAATTAAAATGAGTACACACATTCAATCAAAATATCGCATGTTAGGGAGTTTAAAATTCACAAGTCATAAAGTATGAGGGCTTATCATGATAACTTTATATCGACAATGATCTTGTTTAATTGCTTAGCTTGGAACTTGTGAAAAATCGAGGACGATGAAATTATCCGTAAGGACATCCGTAGATCACTCTACGGGCGCTTCTCATTCTATGATCCCAGTATTAATAAATAAAGAAAGTCAAACTTTAAAAAAAAAAATGAGAAAATCCAAAAATAGTAGTTGTAGTTAGTGTAAATTCAGAAAATGGTGAAAACGGGGCTTATGATAAGTGCTTAATTACACATATCTTTTACCTCTAAAAACGAGCTTAAATGACCAAAAACAGACAAAAACTGCCAAATATATGTTTGTTTTGCATTTGTATTGTGCAGGAAGTGGATATCATCAAAAAGACAGAAAACCAAGCCAAAATGACAAAACTGAGCATGGAATGGAAAAGACTGTGCAAAATCAAGGCCAAAGTCCAAAAATGCCAAAGTCAGAGTCAATACTGAAGAATCAGCAGTCAAACCGGAGCCGGAACTGAAGAATACTATTGGATGCAATCTTAACCCATCTGATGGGCCGGGAAAGCCCAATAGTATATTTATGAAGACTGTGAAGACCAAATGGGCCCTCAATCAATTACAACAGCCCATTTGTGTGCATTTGACAAAGACTGTGAAGACTTTGAAGGCCCAATCCTAGCCCAGTTACAGCCAATCTCAGCCATTGTACACACAAAACCCACTTCATAACCTTATTGGGCTTGAAAAAGCCCAATAACCAACCCTGTACCTTATTGGGCCTTAAAAAGCCCAATAACATAAGCCTAAACCTTATTGGGCCCAAACCCAAACCCAGTGGGCCCAATACAAGCCCAAGCCCAACAAAAGCCCATTAATCCTTTTTATAAACCTTAGGGACTAAAATTGTCATTTTTAAAATAGGTTTTATAAAAGAAAAAAAGGTTTAAACAAACACAAGGGCTGAAATTGCAATTTTCCAAAACCTTTCTTATTTCTTTTAGTAATAAACAGCAGGGACTGAAATTGCAATTAACCAAAACTTTCTTAATTCTTTAGTTATAAAACGCAAGGACCATTGCTGACACTTTCTAAACTCTTTGTTATAACTAAAATCGGCCAAAAAGAAATGAAAAAAGAGAGAAAGTGTGAGGACTAGTATTGCATCTCTTCCAAACATATCTTTTAAAATCCTGCAACCATAAAACTGTACACCCCGTACCCGCCAAAACTCAAACCCCCATTTCCCACGGTTTCACGCCCAAAACCACCTCCCAAGTACTCTCCCAGCTATCCCTCACCTTTCCCCACAACCCAATGCCCCTACAAACCCTTTCCAGTTCAACAAACACACAACCCGATCCCCATCAATGGTTGAGATGAAGACAAACCAAAGAAAAGGCTAGGATTGCTTTGAGAGTTTGTACTCTCACAGCTAGCACAACCCAAGTCAAAGAGAAGGCAAAGGGGCTGCTATAAAAGAGCCAAGACCAAGCCGCACCATACACACCACTTTTTTTATGTTTTAGTGTAATTTTAATTTTAAAAGTCTTTTATTAAGCATTAGTTGTGATTCAGCTTTATTTAAAAGCCATATGTTGTAATTTTCTGTTTTTAATAAAAAGTTAATTGTGTTCTTGAATTTGCTACTGTTGAAATCTTAAATCTCTTATAAAGCCCTTTTAATCTCTTTAAAACTGTTTAAAAAAAGTATTTAAGCTATTA
>BQNB010081548.1:0-29591 GCA_026074375.1 Tanacetum coccineum
ACAACCAACCCAGCAGTCCAAGAAAATCTGACGATAGATAAGTGCGAGTTCAAAGATCGAAAATAAACGAATAGATATTTTTGCAACATTATTTCATATATATTTAAATATATAAATATATATTTATATAATAATATTTCATTACTTTTATCACTTTATCGGGCTTGACAGGATAAGTATAAAACCTTTATCGTCCTTGCGTGTCCATGTTAAATAGTTTGCCCTTAACCCCTTTTCCTTTCAAAATCATTCTTTTGTCCTTTATCCGAGTTGTCACAAAAATAATTTTCCCACATTATTCCAAAATTTCCGACAAATTGTCAAGATGTTTATACTTTCAACGTGCTTTTCCAAACATGACAAAATCGTTTAATTTAAATCATTTTCCACTTCCGTGATAATTAAAATCCATAGGTTCATTCTTAGCATTCAAGCCATTTATTTTCCCCTCTTAGGCCTGAAAGCACCAAGCTAGTCCATTAACTCTTGTTAAGTCCAACATAGCCATTTCAAGCCAAATTCAAGTCCAAACATCTGTTTTCTAGTCATTGTGCCTTATTGCCCATTAAGATTTTAAGTTTAGCCCGATATTTAAACAAGGTTCATAAAACCCAAAATCCAATATTGATAAACACAAGTCAATCCAACAAAGCCCAATATCAATATATATATTTAAGCCCAAAGTAAACCGAATCCAACAAGCCGAATTTAAATAGGCCGAAGCCCAATAAAGCCCTAAGTCCAAAATATAGCGAAACCGAATAAGCCAAAACCACAAACAATATAAGCCGGAAACTGAATAAGCCAAGCCAAAATATATAAGCAAACCGAATAAGCTCAAGCAAAACATATAAGCCAAACGAATAAGATAAAGCCTAAATATAAGCAGAATACCGAATATGCTATAAAAAAATTGTCAATATATAAGCCGAAACCAATAAGCTATAAGCTCAATACATATTGAAAACACAATAAGCCATAAGCTTAAAAATAAGTCAAACCATAAGCTCTTCATGAGCTTATAAATAAGCTGAGACCAAGTGGGCCGAGCCCACTTCTTGTGTCGGGCCGAGATCAAACCAAACAGACCCCTCGGTTGGGCCGAACCCACATCAAAACCAAACAAAACCCAATAAGCATTTAACCTAGAGACCAAATAAGCTTGAAAACCAAAACAAACTCTAACAAGCACTTTGTCAAAATATTATTTTACCACAATAACCAAAATATTCAAACTTTCGATCATTTCCTCTTTCTTTTTGATTTTGACGCACACATACACATTTTTTTTACCATTTGTTTCGTTTTCTAAACTCGATTCACAATGATAAACTTGTACAACTAGTGCTAAGACACCAAAATAAGCATAGAAGTACAACTGAAATTAAATTTAGAAAACTTATAATTTTTGGTGAGTTTGGTTCGATTTCGACGCAAGAGAAAGACCCAAAAACCTTTTTCTATAACCCACGTCTATCTAATATCTACCCACTATCGATCTTTCAACCCCATGTTCTTGGTAATCTTCAAAATTTTAATGTTTCTTGTGGTTTGGTGTTTCGTCCGAATAGAAAGAGAAGAGAGATTTTTTGTGTTTTTTTTTCTTCAAAATGATGCATGTATGTGAAGTGGTTAAGGTGGTGGAGGAATATAAGTGTACCATGCATGGAAAACCAAAGCTAAAAAGAAGCCTTGTTGTCTCCACCTTGTACACGTCCCAAATAGGAATCCTAGGGGGTCGCGGTTTATCTTTTCGTATTAGGATCACTTAAAAGCTCAAAGTTTGATGATTTAAAACGTTACCCAAGTTTAGTCAATATTCCCATTGCATTTAAAATCACTTTTTTAATAATCTAGGTCACTCATACTGCACATATAACCTTAATCCAATACAAAAATTCTATTTAGACGTTACCGGCCGGGTTAGGACCGAAAGCACGAATTTTTTTGTTTAACACTCAACCGAACCATTCTCACAAATGTAAAAACATGTTAAATGTCCAACTAACCTTTGTCAAAAATCAACTTGCTCAAAATTTTCACTTTAACGACCGTTACAGTCTTTTATAGAATTTCACGCACATAACCGTTTTTCTGACAGCTTTCAAATCACACACCAACGATTTACATTTTTAAACCAAGGTTTTCAAAGCCATGAATTTAATAAATAAATAAGCTCATTTATGCACTTCCAAATCACTTAAACTTATTCCCAATTAGATTGTCGTGGCGGTACGCGCTACGTGACGATTTTTGCAGATCACGGGAAAGTTTCCCAGAATTACATAAATGCCAACCAAAATACTCCGAAATGGAAAGTCAAAACAAAAGTGATTCTCTCTTGAATTTCAAGACTCCTTAAAATCCCGGCTATACCGTAACCGTTTTTACGCAGAATAGTCAACTGAAGTTAACTTTTCAGCTTTCATCAAGAAACTGACAAGATCGAAAGACTTCAAAATACGAAATTACAATATTTTATAATACTTAACCCTGAACAAAGTTACCGGTTATCACACAAAGCAAATGGCAATTGAAGGAATAGTTTCTAAGGCTTATTTCCCCTACACTTAAGTTGAACAGTATTTCAGCTTAAATCATCTCGTATTACACATCGACAGGAAAATTCCATTCCTTGAGGATTCACATTAAATTCAACGCAGGGTTAGTCTTTTCAGAATGGTCTCTTTCGATTCCTCTAATGACTAAGTCTTTCCATTGGATTATTCTTACACTTTCTCATGAGTTACTCTATGGCCATAATCACCAAAATTACAAAAAATCCGTTCACGCATTCACAAAATCACGATAGTCTTTCCTACTATCTCTCCGTAGTTTTCACACTTTCTTTCAAAAACTATTAGGTCAACTTATCGTCTTTGTCGGGGTGTCTGAATACAATACGGTCCTTGACGTGAACGATAACTTACTCTCATACTTGGTCATCACTAAGATTTTCTGATTTATTCTCTACCATACAGGATTATACAATTCGTGTACGTATCCCTTACATAATATGGAATCACATTCTACTTTCTTAAGTACATCTACGGTTCTTTTTCTGATTTACGCAATCAAAAATCCTAGTAAACTCTTACTTGGTCATTAAAAACACTTCAGGATCTACTTTCTAGGAAGGTCCAATTTCATTGTTTAGACCTCATCATTATTTGCTTTAAGCTTATTCCCTATCAATCCTACTCAACGAGTACCTTAAATCTCACCTTACTTAGATAGGTCAAAATACCTCTCAAAAGCTTACATACGAAAAAGTAACGATTATGTTCCAATTCAAATCACTACACTACCATTTCCATTATTACCCGTGGACCATTCTCGGTCTTTCACCTTACTATTAGTTCTTCTACGAACGGTAAAATTCTAAAATGGTATAATCAAACAACTCAAATATATTTCAAGTTTAGGGAATATACCAACTAAATCGTACACTAACCCTCACAAGGAATGGGTGTCCGTCCTAACACGAGCGACTAATCGTAACACAACTACGCACGGTTAACTGTGCACACCAGCATTGATCTTATCCATCCAACCTAAAATAACACAAAATACTGCTAATCACTAAAAAAAATTGAACAAAATTTCCTTCACTGTTATAAAAATGATTTCAATACAAATCATCTAACGACTAATAATGATTTGTCATAACTACCACTACTAAAGATAAAACTTTTCTAGTCATAATACCGACACTAACTGACGCTACTTGGTTTAGTGATATACACAAACTACTAATCAAATCCCATACATCCTACACATCTCCTTTGGGCTCCTGCCCTCTCCTCATACTATCAACAATCTCAGCCAAATCTAACCGCGCACGCCTCTCCTCTGCGATCTGTAATCGCAACTTCCGGTTCTACATATGTGTATCACTTATGGCATGCCACAGAGCTGCTCTATGTGTATCCGTCTGACCTGCCCACGAATTTAAGGCTAATACTGGTCTCTAAATCACTCCAAAAGTCACTGCAACCCTCTCCTGCTCATGCTCTAGACTCCTAAATCGATATCTCTGGGAGAAGATCTTATCATTGACTGCCCCAGACCTAGTAAACAACTCCCCTAATCCCTATCATACCTTTCAAACAAAAAAGGTGATAGCTCCCTTAATCGTACCGTATGATCATGAATCAATCCTCCCTGCATTTCAACCCGGGCTCCCAACTCAGTCAAAAATCCCTCAGTCTCTGCCGTAGCGGGTGAAGCTACAAGCGATGGAACGGTCAATGGTATCATAGGTGATGAAATAGGCGAAGGAACGATAGAATGTGCTGGGGAAACAAGAAGTGAACCAGGCGAGCGCTCATGATATAGCGATGTCTGAACAGGTGGTGCTGGTGGTGGGTAAGCAGGAACATCAATGTAAGCTCTACCATCCTCTGGGTCTATCCATGTAGTGAGTGTGGACTGCCTAAGTGCCGACACTCTCTATGGTCTCTCAGGCTCTGGTATAGATCCAGAACCCTAACCTGCCTCAAATATACTGGGCATCTGGCCCTCTCTCGATGCTATCTCCCGACGTATCAATGCCCCATAACCTAATCCTAGAGGCTCACCTATGGCTGTCTCTACAACCGGGGCTGCCCGCTACTGACCCTTAGGTACAGCCTCATCCCCTCCTAATCCAAGACTCTTGACTCTCATACCGGGACCCTCTTCCCTCGCAGCAATACCCTCGTCCCCTACAGCAGGACCCTCGTCCTCTACAGCAGGACCCTCTTCCGTTGTGTCCTCGCTCTCACTATCAGAATCTAAACTCTCCTCTACCTCCTTATCCTCCTCCCCCTCATCCTCCTCCTCATCATCCTTTACTAACTCAGACGTACCTTGTCATCCCCTACTAACTCAGATGAACCCTCGAGAATGCTTCCGTGCAGGAAGGTCTGGTGGTGATGATGATGGTGAACTATCGTAAGTAGGGGCCTAAATTCCTTTTGACGGATATGTGAATTGGACGAGCTGCCACCCTTCTGCTTTACTGGGTAGATAGAGAGGCTTCTGGGTGACATCGCATAAGCAGACACGCCATTCATACGGTCATACGTACGGTCCTGTGGAGAGATGGACACCAAAAGGGGTTGTAGTATGGCGTAGTGGCCGTGATCTGTTGTTATAGTGGTTTGCCGGTGGAATCCGATGACGTAGATCTCGCAACGGACGTGTCAGACCTCTGACTCCTCAACATGACATGTTGGTGGCATACTATCAGGGAGTGAAGTGGGTGATGCTATAGTGTGGGGTGACTCAGGTGTCTCAGTCTCAAGGTCTAGTGTAACAGTTGAAAATGTTCGGGACTCTGTGTCTGTTTCAACTAAAAGAAGCCTGCCTATTTGCCTCTTTAAGGTCATTCCGGCTATGGTACGGGCACATCTAGGGAGCTCTGAGCTCGTCGCATGGGTGGATATCTGGGTCAACTAAACATTAGGGTAATAGACATCCTGTGATAACAAGTTAACAATGGTTTTAGTTGTCACTAAATTATCCATTATAACATAATTTTAACAGTATCATTATGATTTCGTATAAAATATGTATCATAGCTCTTCAAAATTTTAGAAGTTAGTTAACGTGTGTATTTATATTATATATTATAAATATATATATTGTTTATTTTTACTATTATATATATATTAAAATATATATTAGACTATATCAGGAAGTATACGAACACAAATAATCGCACGACCGTTCGTACCGAACAGGGCACAAACTGGGTAATACACATAAAGCGCTACCAGATAATACACAGAAGAAACATATCCTCAATTTACGTCGCTACACTGCGAAAATTTCTCACTAGAAACTATTTCAAGGCTACTACAAGCACTAATCTAGGAAATGCTGACGTCGGACCACATCAATTCAATCAACAATCGCTTAACACGCGATAATTTTACCAGAGGCATTTCTCAGCATCGCATACTGCTAGCTACTATTGCAGCTGGACAATCTTAATATCATTTATGATCTACAATCTCGACCACTCGAATGTTTTCTCATCACTTTTGACATCACTATCATTTTTGAGTTCGGCCACCTATTTACTCTCACATCCCTTCAGCTTACTCCACATAATTGAAAACTAATCCTCTCATTTCACAGTCCTTCATGATCATTAAACATTGTTAATACATGGCTATGCGATAATTGTAGAATTACGACCATGAATTGGATTGGATTTCATAATCAGTGTTTCTATATAGTCGGCTGTATTTATACATCTTGGCTATCAACCTTAATAGGCTGCAGAGATCTATTCGTTTAGGGTCTCACAAGTTTCGTGGTAAGTAGGGTGTCGAACACTAAGAGCGAGGTTGTTAACCTTATAATCTATCAGTATTTTAATTATCCTAATTAAGTTAATTATAATTACTTGTTAAAGCTATGCTATATACGCTTCTAATAGATATGGGTGGTTTTCTAGCCTGAGAGACTGGCACAGGTTTTATGGTGACAATAATCAATTCTAAACACAATAAACATGCAAGAAAACAATCAGATGTTACACCCCGCCAGTGGCATAAACACGAGATACGACGATACCGTTCATCGCACAAGATACAAGATCATACACTTTACAATTTACAAAGAAAAGATTTGGATTTACATTAATTTTACAAGTTACGACTTGGAGTAAACAATTGTAACCCATCTTGACTCAACCCCTTTGGGTATACATCTTTGGTCTTCCAACATCATTCACATACCTTTAATTGACACACCTGAAAATGATACTCGAAAACGTCAACAATAATGTTGGTGAGCTCGTAGGTTTGACCTTAAACCCAAAAGTTGTGCCAATATTTCAAAATAGTAGACAATAGTGCAATATGACAGTGAATATATGCAAACAACCCATGACTTAGCATCCTCGCTAATCATGTAACACGACCTAGCAATCCCGCTAGTCGATCACCATATGTCACTTACGCACATAAAGGACCTACCAGCTGGAGCACTAGATTAGGACAGGACCTCACACATACCAGGGTAGGCGTACCCAGCCGCTCCAATAACCACACAAATACTGGGATAGGCGCACCCTTCCGATCCAAACAATCATTCAACACATAATATTTACATAGCAGTCATAAGCACATATCTTGACCAAAAAACAAAACCACATTTCGCACAGTCAAATCTCAAAACAGTTCAAAACACATTTGAGTATCATTTTCCATTAACGGAAAAACAGTAGAAAAAATGAGGCTACGAGAACTCACCTCAATAGCAAATAAGACAAACAACATAAATCTCAAACTCAAAGCACAAATAATCTCAACGCAAGCGCACAACAGTACCCGGCCACGACCTAGTCATTTACGACACCTTATTAATATTTGTACAAAGTTGTCTTATTGTACAAGTGTTCATCTTTACACACACCAAGATTCTCAATACCGTTACAAAAACCCCTTTTCTTATCACCAAACCTTTACTTTTTATCTCAAAACCGTTATCTTATAACGAAATCGTCATCTTTTTATCAAAACCGTTATCTCTTAACGAAACCGTTATCTTTTACCAAAACCGTTATCTCATAACGAAACCGTTATCTTTTACCAAAACCGTTATCTCATAACGAAACCGTTATCTTTTACCAAAACCGTTATCTCATAACGAAACCGTTATCTTTATCAAAACCGTTATCTCATATTATGGTTGTGTGGTAAAATACTCAACACGACACCAAAACACTTGGGCTAAGTGCAACATCGACACCAAAAACTCAAAACATAGCCAAAAATGTTAATGAAACAACCGACCCAATGGTCCAAGAAAATCTGACGAGAGATAAGTGGGAGTTCGAAGATCAAAAATAAACGAATAGATATTTTTGCAACGTTATTATATATATATATATATATATATATATATATATATATATATATATATATATATATATATATATATATATATATAATAATAATATTTCATTACTTTCGTCACTTTATCGGGCTTAACGGGGTAAGTATAAAATCTTTATCGTCTTTGCGTGTCCATGTTAAATCGTTTGCCCTTAACCCCTTTTCTTTACAAAATCATTCTTTTTGTCCTTTAGCCGAGTTGTCGCAAAAATAATTTTCCCACATTATTCCAAAATTTTCTGACAAAATGTCAAAAAGTTTATACTTTCAACGCGCTTTTCCAAACGTGACAAAATCGTCCAATTTAAATCATTTTCCACTTCCGTGATAATTAAAATCCATAGGTTCATTCTTAGCATTCAAACCGTTTATTTTTCCCTCTTGGGCCTGAAAGCCCCAAGCTAGCCCATTAACTCTTGTTAAGTCCAACATAGCCATTTCAAACCAAATTCGAGTCCAAACGTCCATTTTCTAGTCATTGGGCCTTATGGCCCATTAAGATTTTAAGTTTAGCCTGATAATTAAACAAGGTTCATAAAACCCAAAATCCAATATTCATAAATACAAGCCCAATCCAACACAAAAGCCCAATATCAATATATATATTTAAGCCCAAAGTAAGCCGAATCCAACAAGCCGAATTTAAATAGGCCGAAGCCCAATAAGCCATAAGTCCAAAATATAGCCGAAACCGAATAAGCCAAAGCCCAAAATATATAAGCCGAAACCGAATAAGCCAAGCCCAAAATATAAGCCAAAACCGAATAAGCTAAAGCCCAAAATATAAGCCAAAACCGAATAAGCTAAAGCCCAAAATATATAAGCCAAAACCGAATAAGCTATAAGCTCAATATATAAGCCGAAACCAATAAGCTATAAGCTCAATACATATCAAAAACACAATAAGCCATAAGCTCAAAAATAAGTCAAACCATAAGCTCTTCATGAGCTTATAAATAAGCCGAGACCAAGTGGGCCAAGCCCACTTCTTGTGTCGGGCCTAGATCAAACCAAACGGACCCCTCGGTTGGGCCGAACCCACACCGAAACCAAACAAAACCCGTTAAGCCTTTAAGTTAGAGACCAAATAAGCTCAAAAGCCAAATACCAAATGGGCCGAGCCCACTTCTTGTGTCAGGCCGAGATCAAACCAAACGGACCCCTTGGTTGGGCCGAACCCACACCAAAACCAAACAAAACCTAATAAGCCTTTAAGCTTGAGACCAAATAAGCTTGAAAACCAAAACAAGCTCTAATAAGCACTTTGTCAAAATGTTATTTTACCACAACAACCAAAATGTTCAAACTTTTGACCCTTTCCTCTTTCTTTTTGATTTCGACGCACACATACACACCTTTTTACCATTTGTTTCATTTTCAAAACTCAATTTCACAACGATCAACTTGTACAACTAGTGTTAAGACTCCAAAATAACCATAGAAGTACATCCTAAATTAAATTTAGAAAACTTACAACTTTTGGTGAGTTTGGTTTGATTTTGACGCAAGAGAAGACCCAAAAACCTTTTTCTATAACCCACGTCTATCTAATATCAACCCACTATCGATCTTTCAACCCCGTGTTCTTGGTAATCTTCAAAAAAAATTAATGTTTCTTGTGGTTTGGTGTTTCGTCCGAATAGAGAGAGAGAAGAGAGATTTTTTGTGTTTTGATTTCAAAATGATGCATGTATGTGAAGTGGTTAAGGTGGTGGAGGAATATAAGTGTACCATGCATGGACAACCAAAGCTAAAAAGAAGCCTTGTTGTCTCATCCTTGTACACGTCCCAAATGGGAATCCTAGGGGGTCTCGGGTCCATCTTTTCGTGTCGGGATCACTTAAAAGCTCAAAGTTTGATGATTTAAAACGTTACCCAAGTTTAGTAAATATTCCCATTGCATTTAAAATCACTTTTCCAATAATCTAGGTCACTCATACTACACATATCACCTTAATCCAATACAAAAATCATATTTAGACGTTACCGGCCGGGTCAGGACCGAAAGCACAAATTTTTGTTTAACACTCAACCGAACCATTCTCACAATGTAAAAACTTGTTAAATGTCCAAATAACTTTTGTCAAAAATCAACTTGCTCAAAATTTTCACTTTAACGACCGTTACAGTCTTTTACCGAATTTTACGCACATAACCGTTTTCCTGACAGCTTTCAAATCACACACCCACGATTTACGTTTTTAAACCAACGTTTTCAAAACCATGAATTTAATAAATAAATAAGCTCATTTACACACTTCCAAATCACTTAAACTTATTCCCAATTAAATTGTCGTTCCGGTACGCGTTGCGTGACGATTTTCATGGATCACGAGAAAGCTTCCCGGAATTACCTGAAATACAACCAAAATACCCCGAAATGGAAAGACGAATCAAAAGTGATTCTCTCCCGAGTTTTAAGACTCCTCAAAATCCCGGTTATACCGTAACCGTTTTTACGCAAAATAGTCAACTGAATTCAAGTTTTCAGCTTTCATCAGGAAAGCTGACAAGATCGAAAGACTTCAAAATACGAAATTACAATATTTTATAATACTTAACCCTGGGAAAATTACCGGTTATCACAGTCTAACCCCCTTAAAGGAAATTCTCCTTGAAATTCAACTCAAATTATCGAATCACAACATCGACAGGAAGTTCTATTCCTCGACGAATCACATCAAATCACTAGGGTTTAGTCTTTTCAAGCAAGGTTTCTTACGATTCCTCTAAAGACTAAGTTTTTCCACAGTCCAAATCCTACACTTTCTCATGGTTAATTTATATTCGTTCACAAAATCATGATAGTCTTTCCTACTATCCCTTAAGTTTTTCCATAATTCCTCAATACACTAGTCCACCAGACATAGTCGGTTCCGAATATGATCCATTCCTTGACTGACGAACAATTCTATCATAATTGGGCAATGCCAACTTTTGTCGTTATTCAACCAATAGGACTAACCCTACAGGGTATGTGTCCTACATAACACGACTCACATTCTACTTTCTTAAAAACGTCTATAGTTCTTTTTGCCAATACTCACTCAAAATCCCCAAGTAAACCTTACTTGGTCAAACACTTCAGGCCCTACCTTTCTAGGAAGACTGTTTTATTGTTTAAACCTCATCATTATTTGCCTTGAACTTTTTCCCAATCAATCCCACTCAGCAAGTACCTTAAATCTCACTTCACTTAGGGGCCGGGTCTTTACCCACTTGTTAGCCCACTCCATGGCCCATTTAGGGGCACCAAAACAATTGTATAAATACCCCTTTCTAGCCATGGGAAGGGGTTGGTTGTTCATTTTGATAATACACATACTTAAGGTGTTTTATCTCACTAGACTAATCACTTTCTCTCTCAAGAAATTTGGCCAACCCATCATTCCTAAGCTTGTATTGTGATATCCAATATACTACAACCTATTATGAGCGACTAATCGTAACACAACCACACACGGGTAATTGTGCTTACAAGCATTGATCTTATCCATCCAATCAATAATAAAACAAAATATTGCTAATCACTAAAAAAATTCGAGCAAAATTTCCTTCACTGTCATAAAAATTATTTCAATACAAATCATCTAACGACTCATAAGGATTTGTCATAACTACCACTACTAAGATAAAACTTTTCTAGTCATAATACCGACACTAACCGATGCTACTCGGTTTAGTGTTATACATAAACTACTAACCAAACACCATACATCCTACACATCTCCTCTGGGCTCCTTCCCTCTCCTCATACTATCAATAATCTCAACTAAATCTAACCGCGCACGCCTCTCCTTTGCGATCTGTAATCGCAACTCCTAGTTCTTCATCTGCGTATCATAAATGGCATGCCACAGACCTGCTCTCTGTGCATCCGTCTGACCTATCCACAACTCCAGGGCTAATACTGGTCTCCAAATCGCTCCAAAAGTCACTGCAACCCTATCCTGCTCATGCTCTAGGCTCCTAAATTGATATCTCTGGGAGAAGATCTCATCCCTGATTGCTCCTGACCTAGTAAATAACTCCCCTATATCCCTATTATACCTCTCAAACAAAGCAGGTGATAGCTCCCCTAATCGTACCGTATGATCATGAATCAATCCTCCCTGCATCTCAACCTGGGCTCCTAACTCAGTCAAAAATCCCACAGTCTCAGCCGTAGCAAGTGAAGCTACTGTCAATGGAACGGTCAGTGATATCATGGGTGATGAAATAGGTGAAGGAACAATAGAAGGTGCTGGAGAAACAACAAGTGAACCAGACGGCCACTCGGGAGATGCCGGTGTCTGAATAGGCGGTGCTGGTGGTGGGTAAGCAGGAACATCAATGTAAGCTATACCATTATCTAGGTCTATCCATGTAGTGAGTGTGGGCTACCTAAGTGTCGACACTCTCTCTAGTCTCTTAGACTCTGGTACAGATCCAAAACTCTGACCTACCTTGAATACACTGGGAATCTGGCCCTCCCCCAACCGATATCTCCCGGCGTCTCAACGCCCCATTACCCAATCCTAGTCCATAAAATCCTGCGAAAATAAAGCTGCTTCCAAAATATACGCTTGATCCCACACATCACGTATCCATATAGAAAACTGAAACAAACAGCCATTTATGCAAGGATACCTGCTGTACATACCCTGATCAAACACCATCAGATTCACCGATAATCCTGCTCCTTAGGAAATGTATCACAACCAACCAATAATTATTCCTTGCTGCCTATAACAAATCTTGACCTGCTTTTGTTATTGATTGAGAGAATCTCCCTTCATCTATCAGAAACATGACCATCGGTGTCTTTAACGTCATCATTAACCTTCTGGATCTTGTGTCATCAGAAAACAATAGTAACCAAAGTATCTGCAGTTTGTCCCTATTTAAACGAATCTGCTGCTAACCATATCAAACGTCATTCCAGCAACAAACATACACGGCCTTTTATTTAAAGACAGAAAATAAAATTTTACATATGAAAACCTTGTAGATCCTAGATCGAGAGCCACGAGGCTCTGATACCACATGTTAAGTCAAAGGATCTGACTCATCTAGGATATCATAATCATGATTAACGCGGAATAACAATTAAAACAATCATAATTAAGACCAAGGTTTTACTAATAAAGATGAAGCCTTTCATTTGTATTTGATCAGGATACAAGGCTTACTATACTATTAATAAGCTATTAATAAGCTACTAATAAGCTAGCTAACTAACCTAGGCGCCTTATAAGGGTTGACGCCTAGAGAACACACACACACACACCTTTGGTTTACATTGTATATCAATCATCTATCCAACCAAGATCCCTACCCCTCTTTATATACTAGAGGGATTAGGGTTACAAGAATAGTTAATAACATTTAGGTCCTTTAACATTTAAGTCCTTCATCTATTTTGTCATATCAACTCAATCTATAATTCCTAACAGGCTCACCCACGGCTGTCTCCATAACCGGGGTTGCTCGCTGCTGACCCTTAGGTACAGCCTCATCCCCTCCTAAACCAAGACTCTTAACTCCTATACCGGGGCCCTCGTCCCCCGCAGCAAGACCCTCGTCCCCTGCAGCAGGATCCTTATCCTCTGCAGTAGGACCCTCGTCCTCTGCGTCCTCGCTCTCACTATCAGAACCCGAACTCTCCTATATTTCCTCGTCTTCCTCCTTATCATCCTCCTCCTAATCATCCTCCCCCTCCTTATCATCCTCTACTAACTCAGATGTACCCTGATAACGCTTCCATAAAGGAAGGTCTGGTGGTGATGATGATGGTGAACTCTCGTAAGAGGACCTAAACCTCTTACAGAACGTTGAATCGGACATAGCTGCCACCTCTGCTATACTGGCAGAGAGGCCCGGTAACATTGTAGGCGGAACACACACAGCCATACGTGCGGTCCTACGCGGAATGGGAACCAAGGTGGGTGGAGTACTATCAGGTAGTGAAGTGGGTGGTGCTACAGTTTGGGGTGACTCAGGTGTCTCAGTCTCAATAGGGTCCTCAAAAGGTTCAGACTCAGTGTCCGTCCCAACTAAATAAGCCTGCCTAATAGCCTCATAAGGATCCTCCAGTAATGGTACGGGCACTCGGGAGCTCTGAGCTCCGTCAGCCTGGGTGGAAATCTCTGGGTCAACAAACACTGGGGTAGACATCATGTGATAACACGATAAAAGGGTATAAGTATTTCATAAAATATCATTATCCAAATTAACAGCATCATTATGCTTACGTATACAAATCATCATAGCTTTCGAAGTTAGACGTTCGCAACCGTATATATACATATATATTTCCTTATATATATTAGATATATCGGGAAGAATACGAACACAAATAAACACCAACCAGGTTCGATACCAAACGGGCACAACTGGTCATCACATAAAGCACATAATCCACAAAAGCATATTCTCAATTCACGTCGCTACCTGCGACATTTCCACTAAAACTCTCAAGGCAACATGCACTACACTAAGGCAAGCACGACCAACATTAATCAATCAACATCACTACCTGTGATAATTTATCTATATTCTCAAGTCATCGCATACTACTACTACTAAGGAGGCATGGCAATCCTAAAATCAATATGATCTCAATCTCGACACTCGCAAGAGTTCTCATCACTTTACATCCTATCATTTTCAGGTGGTCTCATCACTCACACACCTCGTCCCTCCTCTAACATAACTTTAGAAAACTAACCCCATCATTTCATAGTACTTCATGAATTAAGCATAGTTGATCAGGTTATGCGTAATTTAGGAAATACCATGAACTGCTCGGCCTAGTTAACTTTCATCATGTTTGAGGTTTTACTAAAACAGACTTCACTTTGGTTATAGTTGCGTTTTTATTTTATTTTATATAAACTGGCATTCTATATAACCTTGGCTCTTGATACCAATCTGTCACACCCCGCCAATGGCGAAAACACAGGATGCGACGATACCGTTCATCGCACAAGATACAAGATCATACACTTTATAATTTACAAAGAAAAGATTCGGATTTACATTAACTTTACAAGTTACGACTTGGCAGTAAAACAATTTCAACTCATCTTGACTCAACCCCCTTAGGTATACATCTTTGGTCTTCCAACATCATTCACATACCTTTAATTGACAGACCTGAAAATGATACTTGAAAACGTCAACAATAATGTTGGTGAGCTCGTAGGTTTGACCTTAAACCCAAAAGTTATGCCAATATTTCAAAACAGTAGACAATAATGCAATATGACAGTGAATATATGCAAACAACCCATGACTTAGCATCCCCACTAATCATGTAACACGACCTAGCAATCCCGTTAGTAGATCACCATATGTCACTTATGCACCTAAAGGGCCTACCAACTGGAGCACTAGATTAGGGCAGGACCTCACACATACGGGGACTAAAATCATTAGGTCCAATTGGGTAGTTGAAACCTAACCTATGTCTACTGAGTGGAATGAACTCGCAGAGAATTACCTATTCTCAGTATACAATAGTTAAGATTTAATTTAACTTATAAGATACACTTATTCTAACAGGAGGTCTCCTTATTAGCTCGTTCTCCTAACCAGGAATTAATGCTAAGGGTTCTTCCTTATTGGTCAAGGTCGAACAATTACGGTAAGGTCACTCTAAATGCAATCAATCGCACGCACAAGGGTTGAAATACCTTATACACACTTTTAGTGCGCGTTCAACCTTATATCAAAACAAACTGGCCGAAGTCCTATGATCTCTAAGTGCAACTATATAAATTAGTAAAAGAAAATAATAAAACAACGGAGCTCAAAACAAGAAATCATAAAGAATAATAAATAAAAATAATTAATTGCCAAGAACAAATAATAAAACACAATTAATAACATAACATCAATAAATTAAACCGCATGATCCGCTAAATAAAATAAAAAACATTAAAAAATTAATTGAACCATAAAAAGTATGAAGTAAATGATTACAAACTGTGGCTATATAATAAGCTCTATTGATATACCCCTATCGAAACGGCCAATGACAAACCGCCGAAGATGTATGCCCCAACTACTGTTGCTATACAAAATAAAATACCTTTTTTTTTTTTTTTTTCTTGTTTTTTTAAAAATATAATACCTTTTTTTTTTTTTTTTTTCCTTTTCTTTTTTGTCGGCAATAAACCACCAGGAACGAATTCATTAGAATGAGTAATATTCTCATCTATTTATAATAAATAAGGACTTTAGGTCATGTACGAGTTTAGCCCCTGGAGTTAATTTAATCTTTTACTTCAAACTTCAAATATGTGCATCTTTGGTCCCTGTGATGTTACGGCATAACTAAATACACGGTTATGCCGAAACCTTCTTGACGCGGCTTTCCTTCTTTAAGAGATATTTTGGTTACGGCGTAATTAATAATCTCGTTACACTGTAACCCTTAGTCAAACATCGAAATCTTTTCCATAATAAACGATTACGGCATAACTATATATGACATTACACTATAAATCCTCGTCAACACCGAATATTCATATTAAATAAATGATTGTCATCAAAGCATCCAAATCTTCGTAATAAATATGTGATTACGGTCATGATCTCATTCCTCAAATATAGTTACGATGTAACTAGTTGTATCGTTGTACCGTAAGTGTTGCCCAAATGACGCATTATGCATGAAAATGTGTTACGGCGTAACCGTGAAAAGGTTTACGCCGTAATGCCTTGTAAATATATACATATTTCGTCTATTTCCGTTCCATTGCCTTAATTTACCTGAATTAACAAAATAATTGAAATAAATATCGAATTCATATAAAAGTGATATAAAGCAAGGCAATAAACGCAGGAATTTAATATGAAAAAGTATTAAATATTTAATGTTATCAAATATCCTCCCACTTGACTTCTACTTTCCCTTAAGTAGAACCTTTTAAATAATTCTTAAAAAGATATCTCCCTAGTTATCCAAGAAGATATCAAGTTAAAAATTACCTATGCTAGAAAATTCTAAACCGAGCACCTCACAAAAAGGAAAAACAAAACACACTCATATTCTCACTAATCTATGTGTTTCATTTTTGGTGATCACTCAACTGCTCAGTCATGGCGAGTATTCTATCATAAGCTTGGCCAGGATACTAAGCTTCACCACTAGAGTCTAGATGCAACTGTTCAAAAAGGCAAATGGGTTGACACAACATAAAGGCTTATGGGGTTTTGATCATTTAAACAATCTTTCACCCAAAGTACCACACCAACAAGGTGGCTAAATTACACATAAATGGCCGTAACGACGGAATAGATATGAGTGATTCGATCTCATCCTCATTCGTGTTTAACAATGGGTTAGGATGAAGAATAATATAGGGTAGGATAAAGACATGGGATGCACATATAATTGTTGTTAAACAAAAAACACAAAACAAATAGTTTCGTAAGTCCATAATCTCCCCATCACTGGTCTCATTCAAATCCCATAAGGTAAAAACAAGGGTCAAAAGTCAATGAGTCTTCATAATACACGAGTTAATGCGTATGCAATATAGTATAATGCATTAACTCGGCCTTCATCATCAATGATTATGTGCTAAAAAAGTTTGAAAATTTAGGCCAAAATAGTATATAATCTCACCAAATACCTCATTTCTATCTCCCTTCCCCCACTTGAGTTGTACAATGCCCTTATTGTACAAATAGACTTATAATAGAAATGAGAGATAAAAATGTACGGGTTTATATGAACTACCCGTTAATAAAGACGAAATCATCACCAGCTGGACAAGGCGGAAATACTACCACAATACGACATATAAGCTAATTTATAATGACGATCAGCTAATAAACACTTGCTTGCATTCTTTATTCTCTTTTTTTATGCAAGACAAGGATACAATAAATCGCAATACAGACACATATATACATGAGCGTCCCCTCACTTGAGATTATGTTTGTTAAACATTTGGAATCTAAGCTTTTTGTATATCTTTTGGTTCCACTTATGCTTTTAGATTAATGGATTTTGTGTATAGTTTAACTCGTGATCCAAGACATAATTATGTTAACACCTCTACTTTTGTAAAGACTCATGTGCATTGTTGTCAAATGTCGATAAAATTTAGCATTTAATTACGTGTACATCAATGGTTTCTAATCTCTTTGGTGGTGTTGTACATCAATGGTGTTGTACCAGTACATCATTGTATGCACCTATGGGCATTTTCAATTTAATGCTCTTTAAAAGCATTGTGACGTGATTCGCAAGTTGAGTACATACACAAGCACGTCTGTCATGAGTAGATTCCCATTATATAGCTTGATCCTCATGTTGATTTCAAGTGGTTTTCAAAAATGCGTTGTTTGCACTTTTTCAATGTAATTTTGTGGTTCAATCTAGTTACCAATTGGTTCAAGCTCGAGTTTTGAATCAAGTTAAATTCAGGATGCAAACCGCTTCAAGTGCACAAAGGATTCTTGTTTAAAAAATTCATATTTAAACAAGTCCTATAGTTCCTTGAAATGTAGTGTTGCGCGATCTCATTAGGATCCAAATGAATATATGATCATAGAAGTTTAGCAGGTTTCACTTTATGAACCAAAAGTTCGCAATCAGCACTTCAACACGTATGAATACGTACGTAGTAGCCTACCAAAATCTTTCGTCTAGGATCATAAAACTCTTCTTGTCTAGTTTTTGCTTATCATTTGCTTAAATCGCTTATCTTTCTCCAAAAGGTTTAAAACGGCGGGAAAACCCTGACTCCGTGCACTCCTTTTCTATACCGACTAACCCTTCCCAAGGATCTATTCCCGACCAATGAGCACATGTTCCAGTGACCTTTTACTCGAGAGTTTGGATTGAACTAAAAACCTATTTCTCCAAAAGCTCTCATTGACTAGTGAACTGAATGTTCGCGGTGGGGGAAAAATCATAAATTCTGGAAAACTTTACAATCCTTTTTCCTGATTATGTCCTAAACTTATTTCAATACCCTTTTAATTTTTTAATTTTTCTATTGTTTTTAATTTTTTATAATCACAAATAATTTAGTTTGGTTTGACTTTTTTTAGATTGGTGAAAGAAGATCACAAATTCGAGATTTTTCTAAAATAATTGAAGGTGTCGTAGCATGTATTGTCTTACATTGTGAACTTAATAGACTTTTGACATATGTTTTGCTGTCGTCGACAATAGAAGCTACGGTCTAACAAGGATTGACATTTGAATAAGCACACAAGGTGTCTATTTTTTGATCCACACAAGTATTTTTTGATAGTACAAGGTCATCACTAGATAAACAATTTGCATATACTCATATTAGGGGGAGCAAAATACTTAGATTGGGTGTGCTAATGCGTACCGCTGCGCATGATTGCTTGATTGTCACAATGTCTATGCGTAATACAATGTTATGAAGAGTAGTGGAGCTTGGTGACTTTTTGTGGGGTGGCGAAAAATGCCATTATCATGACTTAAAAAGGCTAACGTGTAATATTTTATGGGCTTATTTGAAATTGGAAGAGCCTCTTTTTGGCTTATGAGCTTATCAAGTCGAGCTTGATAATAAGCTCAACTTGATAAGCTCATAAACCCAAAATGTGTGTAGCTTTTCAAAGTTCAAATTTGCTCATAGGCCCGATAAATAAGCTAATTCAAACACCTAATAAGCTAAAACAATCTTTAAAAGGAGCTCACTTGACCTAATGAGCATATAAAGTTCATAAGCATAAATAATTAAGCTTCTAAGCCCAAAAAATGAGCTCTTAAGCTTATCGAAATTTTAGTAAGCTCATAAGCCCTTCAAATAAGCTAACAAAAACACCCCTTTAGTAAAAACAGACATTTGATGACTGAAATCCATGACACAAAACAACAATCTCATTAGAACGAGTCTCATGCATTAAGCCCAAAAGTTTCTCACCATGCTTATTCACTACAACTATTTTCTGTCCGGAAAAAACACAATAAAAATCCAATCTTTATCGACTAACATAACTAATAAAAATCACCAGAAACTTAACATGGGTTCTGCTTAAAATGGGTAGCAGCCATCTGGGTTGCTCTTCTTTTGATTGAAAGGACTTATTTGAAATAAAATTTTGATAAAGGGGAGATTTTGGTTGTTATGAAAAAGATGGAGGGGGTTAAATGATAATTGTTTATTGGGTAACTGCTTATTTAGATGACTCCATGTCTAGTTACACGCATGTCATAAATAACTTAATTACCATCTTTCCCTCTTAATTACCACTACATTTCCCTTTTAATTAAATGTTAATAGTGAGAGTAAAAAGTGTTTGGCAAATATACTTTTCGAAAAGGGCCAATTCATATTTTGCCCCACTTACAAAACAAAGTGGTTATTATTCCCCAATTTAAACTCAATTCCCTAAATGCTTCACGTGACTTATGCAATCTATGCGACTTATGCGACTCTTGACAAATGTACTTTTTATCTAATCATCAAAGGTACACTTGCGTAAGTGGCAAATACACATGTGTAAGATGTACTTTTTATGCGACTTACGGTGTACTATTTATACGACTTGTACTTTTTTATCTTTTTGTGTATTTTTTATTTTATTTTTTTAACAAAAAGAAGAAAAAGTACAAGTCGCATAGATACACATGTGTAAGATGTGATTTTTATCTTTTTATTTCATTTAGAGAATTGAGTTTCTTCTGGAGCATGATAACAAATTAGTTACATGGTGGGGAACATTTTGAGAATTGGCCCTTTCGCAAAATTTAAAAAGTCATAACCCTTTTATCGTGAGAAAACCAATTATGTACTAAACAATTGTTTGCGACTTTGACATCAAAATAAATCTTTAACCATCGACCATTTTATACACAATGTTTGTTATTTTTCTGAAATGGTTATACAGATTATTTGACTTTTGCTAAATCATACCAGTGCTTTCACTAAACCATACCCTTAGACTTTATAAGTCAAACAAATTAACACATTCATCCACAATAATATGACTAACAACCAAACATATTCATTCCATCAACCAACACAAAATCACATTCAGCCACATAACCCATTACCTACTAAGAACATCTAGCAAAAAAGCAACTTCCCTCAACATTCACATTGTACAATAAACATAAAACCCAAAAACTAGGGGTGAGCAGGAGAAACCGAAAAAACCAAAACCGAACCGAAAATCGAACCAAAAAAATGACCGAAACTAGAAACCGATGGTTCGGTTTTTAGTTTTTCAAAAACCAAAAAATTTTGGTTCGGTTTCGGTTTTTGTCCAAAAACCGAACCGTAAAAACCGAACCGAACCAAATCAGTTTTATAATAATACATAATTAATATAATATATATAAATAAATGATAACCTAAAATTTAAATTCATATTTATTTTGTGGATGAAATTATTATAATATATATTATCTTAATGTCTATATATATATGTTTGTCGTGTACGTGTGTTTACTTGACAATATATCGTTACAATTACAATGATTATACTATGTGTATTTTCACATGAATGTGTGTGTCTTCTCATGTTTATATGTGTATAATTGTCAAAATTTGTGATAAATTATTAGGCGCATAATTGACAAAAAATTAACCAATTTTCTTACCGTAAAACATAGTTTATTAATAATAGGTTACCACAAATCAATTTAAACCAAAAAAACTGAAAAACCGAACCGCCAAAAATCGAGCGGTTTCGGTTTTTGGTTTTACAAAAACCGAATATTTCGGTTCGGTTTTGGTTTTAGCCAAAACCGACCCAAACCGAACCGTGCACACCCCTACCAAAAACAACCCAGCTGATGATGAGAAATTGCAGCAACTTGCGTCGCTTTTTTTCAACCATAGCAATGATTTCTTCAAGCTCATTACGTGACCTTAACAACCCTGGGATAATCTGAACAGGCCTTTGACACATTGGTGGATCATACCACCTGAGGAAGTTGACACAGATTTGGATTCTGAAAAGAGTCGAAAAAGGATGTGTAAATAAACAAACAACTGATTTGTTACATATTTTTCGATCGGATGATACTTACAAGTGTAGGACAACCATAGAAACGCCGACCTGGATTAGTTCATGATGTCCTAATCACAGCTTCCAAACCACACGCACAACGAACCATTTTATAATTTTTGTCTTATACTTTGCAAACAATCATTTATAATACACAAAATCGAGTCAGGGACCAATGGTGCAAGGGCTAAAGGACAAAAAAATGCAACAGTAAAACACCTGTTGGAAAATACATAAAAACGAAAAAAAAATTATCGAGTGACCAAACGGTGAAATAATGACGAAATTTTAAAATTACTAAACTGCCCATCGTTGACAAGTCAAACTAACACCCGTTATGTATAAGGGGGCTCGAGGGACCAAACAGGTAAGAACAGTGACAAAAAAGGACTAACGACATCGACCCCCGTTATCTAGGGACCGAATCCGCAATCGGGCCTAACTTTGGGGACCAACAGTGTAATTTACCCAATTATATATTTGCCTATTTCTTTCCCCTAAAATCATCTATCGATGCTTTTGTTTTAGGAGATGATTTGTACATTATTTCTTTTTGTCATTTATCACTAATCCTGCATCAAAGTGTTGTACTGTGTGCATCACCGAATGTAATTTAGTGATAGATGACAAAAAACTATGGTGTACAAAATCACCTCCCTTTTGTTTTACATATTTAACCACAATTATACTAAAACTTAATTAAAATTAAAACTATCATTTTTATCAAATTCCTCTTTGCATTTTATCATCATGATGATAAGTTTGGTATCACATTTTTCAAAAGAAAAAGTAACAACATCAATCTCATCAGATCGGGTTTCTTAAAAGAAACATAACCCATATATAAAAACAACATAAATTATATATAGCTAAGTAAATAGATACTTGGATGTGTCTTCGGAATAGCTTTTTGTGTAGATGCTTTTTTTTTAAAACTAAGTTATCAAGCAGCTAGTGCAATATTATATTTAAGTAAATAGATACTTGGATAGATCTTGTAAGAGCTGCATAACTATAAGTTCTCAAGATTTTTTATACTGTACCCAACATTATATTGTTTTAATACTCGGGTCTATCCATTAATACAAGGTCTCGGCCCATGAAAAAAATGTAGTTACTTCTAGCCCAATTAAAATCAATGAACGATTTTAATTCTATAAAACTGGCCCACTCAATTCAACCTAAGTCATAAAAATGGAAATGGTAACAATCCAGCCCAACAAATGAATCATATCGTGTCCATGATTTAGTGGAATACACGGCCCACTCAAAAAATGTAACCCGATAACAGATATGAATATATAAGCCAACCAATCCCCTATTATTTCAACACAGCCATAAATCAACAAATCTCCTTCAAATTTAACACGAAGCAACACCACCCAGATCATTTTAGAATTGAATCTCTATGAAGAACAAGAAGGTTGGGACTTCAAGATCTTACATAAGGTATCGGGTAGGTTTTTGTTTGGTTGTTCATGTGTTGTCAATCGAAACAAGGCATGATTATAACAAAATTGTTATCAGTCATTCCTTATTTTCGTACAATGAATGAGGGTTATACCTTCACATTTCAATGATGATTGTCTAAACAAAATTTATGACAAATAAACACGAATATGAGTTCATGGTTTCGTTTGTTTTTTTCTTTCAAATCAAGTCAAGTTGATTGAAGGAGTTGGATGTGAGATAATTTGTGACGATGGGTATATAGGTTTAGATATGGATTTGTTGTGATGAAAATGTAACGATGGGTTGTTTAGGATAGAGATTGAAGTTGTTGGCAGATTCTTGTTGATGTAGTTAATTATTGGCAGTTTGATATGGGTTTGATTGTCGTTGAGTCAAGTTTTGAGTCTGTCCTTTTCATTTTCATTTCTTGCGAAAAATTTCGCAGTAACCGGTTGGAACTTGTGTTGTCTCAAAATATCCCTGACAAACACATTTATGAGTTGACTCAGTCAACATTGTCTTTAACCCTCAACTCGCTACTGAGTCAAAATTTAGGTAGAGGTTCGTTTGGATTTGGTATAGATATTTGTCTTCATTGTAGCTGTACACCAACTCGCTAATCCAAATCGCTAAGCCAACTCGCTATATCATCTCCCAACTCGCTACTCGTCCTTTTCATACTTTTGTACTTATTCCTGAAATTCTGGATCTGGGTTTCCCAACCATCCCCAAACCGCTGTTAAGAAAAAATTAAGCCCAGGAAAGAAAACGAAACCAACAAGCTAGAATCTGAAAACAGCTTAAATAAGCTTCTAAAAAAAGCTTGAAAATGAGCTAAAACATGAAAGACCACATCTGCTTTTAAATGAGTTTAGGAAAAACAAATAGACCTAAAGAAAAACTCATTAAAAGTTTGAAAAAAAAACTGTTATAAAAACGGATTCAACCAACAACATGATAAAAACCATATTACGTGGCTTTTTGAACCAAATCAGCTTACGAGGATAAGCTGAAATCAGCTTTAAATAAACTGAAACAGCCCACGAAAATACGAATACATAACACGAACAAAATCGATTTGAGACCCCGACTGTAATAATCGAACCAACCCAAGAACAAAACCTTGAGCTCTTGATACCACTTGTTACGTGATTCAAAACACCTTATTCGGGGGTCTTGGTTGATCAAAGTAAACTAGATATATCATTGTGTAGTTTTAGTGAGAGAAAGTAAAGAGAGGGATGAAAGAAAAAAAATGTATTATTAAGATAAGAAAAATGAATACAAAATGAACTTCCACCAACCATGGGGGTATTTATAGCCTAACACAAAGCTATCTATCTCACTTATACAATATTAGTCCCTGCGTATAGCAGTTGATCTATAGCTAGTTCAATTCATGTGAAAGACGCCAGCTTTACAAAATAGTAAGGCTAACATTGTGGAATCGTTTTTTTAATACTTACCTAATTGAAGAATTGAAACTGATTTGTATTCATGTTGTAGAAGTGTATCGCAGAAGTTTTTGTGTATGTGTTTTCAACACTTGTACTTACCAAACGTGTGATTGAATATGAAGATAACACGTAGGATTATTTTAATGCTCCTGCTTTAGGAGACTTGTAAAAAAGCTTGTTTTATTATATAAAAAATAGATATGTAGCGCAATTTTAATGAAAAATAAAAGCCTTCAAAACGAATAAAAAGAGTCCAATATTAATATGCTTTAAATATGCGTACGGTTTTATAACAAAATGCTAAAGTATAATAGACGTTTTGAAATGTATTTTACTCCTAAAAGATAGATAAATCAAGAAAACATGTACAATACATTTTTTTTTCTTTTTAATGCCAACTATTATGATAATATAGCAGCATATCGTCAATTTTGTTTAATCATGAGTCATGCCTATGGGTGTGTTTGGCAACAAAGAAAATGGAGCATTTTGGAGCGGTAAGCGGTTTGGTTGAAAAGCTTGATTGGCAACAAAGCAACAAGCGTTTGAATAATGTCTAACCGCTCCATTCTCAAATGTTTTTTGAAGAAACATTTCAGAACTGCTAGGAGCAGTTTGTTGTAAAATTACATTTATACCTTCAGAAATAAAATTTATAATTTTTTAATTGGGTTATGTGTATTTTTTCGTAATTTTATACTTTCTACTTACAGCTTAGCTACGTTACCAAACACCTTTTTTAAACAAACAACTACTGCTTACCGCTCCTGCTAACTACTCCTGCTTACTGCTCCTGCTACGTGTCGCCAAACATACCCTATTACTATTTTAACCCATTGCCTCTTAAAAGCTAAGTCGAACTAATTAAAAAGTAAGATAACCAATGTCATCCCTCAAATGTAAAAAACTTGCTTAACCAACACGCCACATTAACAGTAAAAAAAACTTGCTTAATCAACACGCCGCACTAACAAATTAGCCCCCATCGCAATGCGCGAATTAAATTCCGACTCGTTGAACCTATAAAGAAAACCTATTAAAAAAACGTGTAAATAACTATTTTTAAGGCGGGCTAAATAACAAGATTGAGATACTTTCTTTGTATTTACCACTTACATTTTTATCTTTATCTACTCAAATTATATAACTAGTTTATATGTTTGATCAAAAGACTCATGATTCTCTAACTATTTTTAGCAAGTGCCAAAAATCACGAAAATTAAAATCGAACATGATACAAGTAACTTTTGGTATGAGATCGTAGGACTTGAATTCAGAATTTGATACGAGTAGCTCATAAACATGCCACTCATTGAACAAGCACATCATTTTGCCTATTTATTTCTCCCAAAACCGCGTATGAATGCTCTTGTTATAAATTACTCCCTCCGTCCCAAATTAATTGTCTTCCGATAAGAAACACACAGTTTAAGAAAACATAATCATTACTGCATTCTCTCCCTTACTTTTTTACAGAATAACAGTTTTACCCATATGGAATTAATTAAAGCTTTAAATAAAGTTTGTAATTTCTAGTATCATTAGGGGCAATATGGTAAACTTGCTACATTACGCACAACTATATTTGAAAGGGAACAATAATTTTGGGACAACCCAAAATGAAAAGAGAGACTATTAATTTAAGACGGATGGAGTATTTAACCACAATTTTCTTAGATGAACTTTGCCCAACTAATATGATACAATTTTCAACTTTCAAAAGTTTGCTCACCTTTTATGTTTAACCAATTATCTTTAACACGTCTCCTTATCTTTCCGTCAGTACTTATGACAAACCTAAAACATGCTTGCAATCGTCTTTAGTATAGATATGCTAAAACTTAATCAAAATTATACTATATATATTCTTAACAAAATTATCTTTGTATTTTTTTTTCGAGATAAGATTGGCATCACATTTCTCAAAAGAAACAACAACAATACCAATCTCGTTAAACCAGTATCGTAATAAAACTATCTTCGGTTCTGAGTCTCCATCAAAGGCGGCTATTTTTGATGAAGTGCAATCTAGATCTTTCTAAAGCTTATTTTAGTTGGATTGAGTGGCTTAAAAACCCTCACCTTGTCACTTTGTAATCTTCTAGCTACTTGCTAGTTTTTTTCTCTCAATAAAATACTCCGTTCAAAAAAAAAATACCAATCTCGTTAAACCTGTGTATCATAATATCTAAAAAGAAACATACGTTATACCAAAAAAAAAAAATTTGGTACAACTTTGAACTTTTTGTTTAGTTGATTTTTCTGAAAAATTAAGATAGTTAGTCCCACATGGATCAAAGAAGCAAATTCTTGCTGGCTTATATACGTTGGGGTATACGGTTCATGCGTTTTGAAATAAGTATATTGTTCGGGTCTAATATATATCTAAGTGGATATACATTAGTATATCTATGTTGCGTTCTCAACTTTTTATTTTTAATTAAAGAGTTAAGCATATATAGAACCAAAGAATAAAATAGTATTTTTGGGATGTATATAGTGTATAAATTAAGCACAATAAAACAAAAAATAAAATAGTTTCTAGACATCTCACCTCAATGAAACACCAATTTGACTCAAACATTGGACCGATGACCGGATTAAAATGTGTTCAGTCTGGTTCGGTTCATCGATCGGTCCGGACAATAAAGCATATTAACGAGTTCTGTGTAAAACCGAATTAGACCGACTATAATGAAAAGGATGAATCTAGGATGGGAGCGAAATACGACCGGTCATGTTCGGGTTGGTTTTTGAATTCGGTCCGGTCAGGTCCTCTTATAAAGGACTATAAAAAAACATATTAATTAACGTTATTTAAGGAGGGTAAATCACAAGAATAAAGTATTTGGTTAGACTTTTCAACTTACACTATACTTATATATAACAATTCCCGGTCCTGGGGAAGGGAGACATTATTCACCATTTTCGAGAACCACATATACGGGAATAGTGTTTCGGGTTATTGGTTCGTTGCAAAGTTAGTCCTTAATGACTAACTTTTCAACAGAACGCTAATCCAATGACTATTTCCAAAAAAAAAAATTAATAACGATTTACGGATATACTCCTTGGGGTTATCGGTCCGTTGGAAAGTTAATCCATAATGACTAACTTTGCAACGGAACGCTAAACAAAGGACTATTTCCGTAAAAACTTTCGCCGACCCCGAGATAAATATTATACGAAAATAGTCGTTGGGTTATCATTTCATTGCAAAGTTAGTCCTTAATAATGACACTATACGGAGATAATCATTAGGTTATCGTTTGGTTACAAAGTTGGTCCTTAACGTAAAACTTCGAGCTCCACAACAAGCCGTGGGTGAAAAACCTCATTTTACCTTTAAGTACTAAATTACGTTTTTTTGGTAAAGAACAATCATGCAAATTATAACTAGTATGTGTGATCAAATCACTTGCAAATGATTATCTTTTCTACTTGTCTTACTTATGAAGCTATCGTTATAACTTCGAAATTTTTTTAAGAATATCTAGTGGCTTTAGTAATTAAGTAACTTGGTAATACAAGGATATGGGTAGTTTAATTTTTTTGGGTATACTTAGAGAGAAATGACGATAGAAGAAGAAAACTAAATATCTTACATACATGCCAATATTTGCTTGTTGCAGACTTGTAGCTTTTGTTATGATACGAGTAGCTCATAAATTATATACTTGCCTTGTTATTCCTTTCTTTGGTTTTCTAGTAGGATGAGAAAGTTTCATGTTTCTTGGAAACAATGGATTCAAAATCTTTTGCTTGATAACTCTTTGTAATTTTATGCTAGTTCTTTTTATATTTTCTTCAGCCGTTCAAAAAGAAAATTATATACTTGCCTATTTCTTTCCCCCCAAAATCCTGTATCGATGCTCTTGTTCTACATATTTAACCACAATTATACTAAAACTTAATCAAAATTATATAGCTTTTTGTGTAGTTGCTTTTTTTTAAAACTAAGTTTTTAATCCCACATTGATTAAAGAAGCAAATTCTTGCTAGCTTATATACCTTGGAGTATATGGTTCACAAAGGTTGGAAAACGTATATTGTAGTTGGTGCAATATATATCTAAGTAAATAGATACTTGGATAGATCTTGTAAGAGCTACATAACTATAGATTCTTAACTTTTTCTAATAGTTAAGTAGATATCAAACCAAAGAATAAAATAGTTGATGTTATTTTTAGGTTTTTTTTATGAAGTGAATAAATTAAGCACAATAAAACCAAAAATAAAATAGTTTATATAAACATCTCATCTCAATGAAACACTAACTCGCGTGACAATTTTTCAATATTTTACTTTACTATCGAGGATTGTTAGCTCTTTATATTTCAAATAAATGCAATGGTCTAATAACTTAACGGGGTCGTACTTTAAAAAAAATAATTGTGCGTTCAACCTGTACTTAAAGTATGAGATAAATTTTTAATGTTGTTTTTTAACCAACAAACAAAAATACTTTGTAAGATAGTTAGCTGAGGTTTAATAGAAATGCATGGAGTACATAAATGATACAAAACAAATAATACAACTTATATGAAGGGTATGTTTGGTACGGAGCGGTAATGGAGCTTTTTGGGGCGGTGAGCGTTGAATAAGAGCATTTTGATTTTAGTGCTTGTTTGGCAAAGAAGCGGTGCGTGTTTTGAATTTTGTTGGTCATTTGGCAAATGAGCGGTGAGCGGTGCTATTTTTTTTTTGAACTGCTGAAGAATATATTCAAAAGAAACTAGCAAGAAGCTAGAAAATTACAAAATATCATCTAACAAAGGATTTTGAATCCATTGAT
>BQNB010081549.1:0-18700 GCA_026074375.1 Tanacetum coccineum
TGATATTCAATGAATTGAATATAGGACTTATCCCAACTATATGATTGTACTTTATGGATCTTGTCATTAAGTAAATCATAAAATAGTTATCCTCAGACTTGAGATACCAGGAAACTGTCATGGATCTAGTGCATTTCTGTGAAGCAATTTAACGCTACACGTAACTGGTAGTTATACGGATTGTTTTCAGAAGTGTTGCAAAATTCATAAGTTTTGCTTGTAGTCAATAAGGGATTTGTTTCCTTCAAATTCGTTTTGAAGTTTAATACAGCTGGGCCCCTCGTGGGATTGGTAAGATGTATGTGTGGCCACACCCAAGATTTTCTAGAATACGTTTAGAAGATTTGGTAATCTTGCTCAATCAGATAAAACGAGAAACAGAATCAGTTAATTAAGGAATGACTAAGATCCATATCCTTATTAACATTGTATTAGAAACAAAAGGATAATAATAATGATGAATCATTAAAAGGTTTTGTCCAGGAGACCTTACTCGAGTCGTACTAGAGGCATCGGCGTGTAACTAGACGCTAACCGATGTGATCACACTATTAAAATATGTCCAAGTGGGAGCTGTTAGTTTATGGACGATAAATTAATAGTCGTGTGTTAGGATCGAACTCGAGACCACGGGATTGCACACAATACGTAAAGAGTTAACGAATTAATAATTATATTAAATGTAATATATTTATTAAATACACGAAAACGTTTAACGGTCGTTAAGTATTTAACGGTAAATGACTAACGAATAAAGGGAAGGACTAACTTTGTAAAAGGAAGTCGAGAAGGTTCCGGAACACCCCATGAGGGTGGTATTGGGCCGAGTATAGGCAAGAGGGGAAAAAGAAAAGATTTTGTTTCCTTTTTCCTAATAGAACTTGACTTGGGCTCTAAGTTTGGTTAGCCTATATAAACAAAGGAATTAAGGGATCATAAGATATAAGTTTTGTACACACAAAAGATCCCTAAATTTTTCTTTGTTTTCCCTTGTTGATCGATCGGCCAAAATCATCCCCAAGGGATTCTTGTTCGATCGACTTTAAACCTAGAAACGTTTTCTTGTTTTCAAACTAGTCTTTTGGTTAACTTGTTTCTAAAACGTGTGTACAAGAATGTGGTTTAATCTCACTATAGATTAAATCTTGGATCGATTAACAAAACTTGGTAATGGGTTAATCAATAGATCCACATAAACCCTAATTAGGGTTAGATCAAGAACAAAGAAAACAAGAACGATTCTTGTGCTCGCGAGAATTCAAAGGTATGTAACCCGACCCGGTTAATTATATGCATGTTAATTATATGATTTGTTATCGCTTCCGCTATTACGTGCTTTGATGTTTTATTTAGATTATAATTGTTATGCATGCTGAAAATCAACAATAATATCTCATATTATATCGTAAACATGTACAAGTCATTCGAACACAAAAATGCTTCTTTAAAAACACAAACTTCAGGTTACGATTAACACATATCTGATCTCATAAACATGCATGCATTATAAACAAGAATCAAAAGAATTACACAGACACACAATAACATCTCCTATTATATCGTAAACATGCATGCATAAGTCATTATATTGAAGAATACAATCATACTGTCATAATAAAACTTGTCAAGAACAAAGAAAACAATACCTTTAGTAGAACGAAGTTAAGAAAAGGTTTAAAAGTGTTTTTGCTGATGATTGAAAAAACTTTAGTAAATGTGATAAATGACTTAAGAATAGTAATATATAGCACCAAAACATGCAGTGTCGGTCACGTATTATAAATTTGACTATTTGTAATTTGTTGGTCCATTAGTTTAATTTTTTTATTTTGTTGCATTTTTTTCAAATAACCATCATTTTTTAGGGCTAAAACCTTAAAATTTTACCTTACTTGACACGATTTAACAATCTGTGTAGCGTATTATTGTTCTGACTTTTCAGTGTAAAAACTTTTTTATAGTGCAGCCTGCACAGCAGGCAATTTCCAGATTTTTTTCCGGAATTTTTCCGGAAAAAATCTACCAAAACTCAAACCTGTATAAACCAATATAGAATCTACCCAAATACATTACAACTTGTACCGAAACACAATACGATCAACGCATTGATAAATTAAAGCTAAATACCTTCATATCCGAATAAACACAATATAATCCTACAAAACGGGTGACGAAGTCACAAGACTTCCTTTCTCCCAAGATACCATCAATATTCACTTAAAACATGTTCTAAACGTACGGAGGAAACAAATATTCACATAAAGGGTCGCCAACATATACTTCAAGACACAAATAGCCTATACTTACCCAAAATTCCCCTAACTAACGTCCTCAGCCTCGCCGCCGTCCCATCAATCTCCTGGCTCATCTTCCCCGCACCCGCCAACTCCGCCCGCTGCCACCTGCCAACAAACAAACTAACCGTACTCAGGTTGTGACTCAAATTGATTAAGATCTGAGAAAACTTGTCGTCACTCCAAAATAACCTCATGAACAGTTTCACTTCACTTGTTCGTGAGCTGCTTCTCCCTCTTTTTGAGCCTATCGATATCGGTGGAGTGCGTGCTTTGAGATGGGGGAGAATGACCGTGCTCTGACCTGGCAAAACCCCGTCCCCAACACTAATCTCAGTAAACCACAAACCCTTAAACATCACGTGAAATATATTTTTTTTAATAACAATCTTTCCCCCGGCGACATGTCGCCCCGGAAAGATGAGCGGAAAAATTGCCTGCCAATATTTCGTTGATGGACAATTTTCTTCGAACTTTGACAAAAAAGACTACAAAGTAGTTGCCACGTCGACAACTTTTGTCTTTAGTGTGTTTCCCCGGCTACAATGTCGCCCGGGAAAAGTTCGTCACCTGTTCTACTTTTTCTTGTAGTGACATGAATAAGGGAAAAAGAAAGGAAGATGAAAGTTTATGAAATATGAGCAACATTGTTAATGTGAATTATATTCGATCGATTATGGATAAATGGAAGGTTAATGCATAAATATAACCTTTGTTGGAAGGGGGACTTACGACATACAACTCTATCATGTCCGAAAAGAATCTTTAGGGCATTGGTGTGCTTTAATTCTATACGGAATGTTTATGGGTTTTTTAAACATCTGATATGTTGCAATAATAGCCAAAAGCACGAAACATATAGATTTTACACCAAGTTATGAAATGCCCTTTAGGGTTAAACCAATTTATGAAGGCCCTTAACCAATGGGGTGACCCAGCAGTAAGAGCTTAGATGAAAGTCTCTAGATGTTTTGGGTTCGAACCCTGGGGAGAAAATTAATCCCCCATTGGCCACGGAGCTGAGGTTCACCTACGCCGACTATGGGCTATCCAAAAGGGTAGTCGCCCTGCGATTATTCGGCTCGCAATGTTGAGTCGAAAACTCAGGTATAAAAAAAGTTATGAAGGCCCTTTAGGGTTACACCAAGTGGTCTCTGAGTAGACATTAAATCTATGTTTACCACAAACCTTTTTTACTAGCTTAGTTTAATGCTAACCTCGTACTGCATCCAAATTAGGTGAATTCAAGGCTAGTACCAAGGATAAAAAGGCAAGGGAATTATGCCCCTCTGTTAAGATATCCAGCATGTCTTTCGGAAACAAGTTGAAACGTTTCTTACATGGTAATTTGAACTTTGAACACTTACATGGTGAATGACTGAATGATATAAATTTGTAACGGATTGAAATTTGACCTATGTAAAGGTACGAACTTTTGTATATGTTTAATCCTATCAATTATATCATGATGATTTATATCTTCAATTTTTGTCAGGTAAAAGGTTTAAATCTCTTAACGCCTATAAACAAGGGGAAAAAAAAGAGTTTTTAGTATTCGTGTTTTTTTTTTTTTTTTTTTGAAAAACAACTACTCCCTCCGTTCCAAAATTATTGACCCCGACAAAAAACACACAGTTTAAGAAAAGTGCATTTATTATTGCTTTCTCTTTCTTACTTTTTGAGAGAAAGACAGTTTTACCCTTAGGTAATTAATTTAAGTCTTTTTTAAAGTTTGTAATAATAATTTCAAACAAGGGTAATATAGTAAACTTGATCTCAAGACTTTCTCTATCTAATTTAATAGTGGACATTAAATTTGGTAACATCCCATTAACTATGAGCTACAATAAACGGTAAAATACACGGGGTGACCGAGTCTTTTTCTAATATCTAACAATCTCCCCCTAAGGGAGGTCACCCCAGAAAATACTAACTTAAGCTCAACAATCTTGATCTTGTGTTTAGCTCGTAGTCTTTGATTCTTCATGTGAAATCTTGTACATTGTTGTAGTTATCTTTGATCTTTAATCACGAGCTTGTTCCTCAACATGACTTGTGTGTGATCTTGAGCTTCTTTGAGATCATCAGCCAAATCTAATATCTGATCATCAGTTTGTGGTCTTTCACCGTCTTGTGCTTGCAACATTTGGACCGGCATGCTCATACCTTTCTTGATGGTGAAAGCTTGATTATTCGTCGTTCTTGAAGTTTCTTTAACTTTAATACTTGATCTCTTTGAGAGGACTTTGATATCAGAGTTGCAGAAGCTTTGAAACATATACTTGAGCTTTCATGATGTCATTAGATGTATCGGTCGAGTATGAGCATGCGGTTATGAAATAGACTCCACTGGAACGAGGTATCTCCATCTCCATCTTTACTTGAACCTGTAATAAAACAGTTAGCAATAAAGCTTGTGGACGAATATGGTTTTGTCATTCGTCCGAGTTTGGTTGGATTAACCTCCAGATCCTGTGAGGACTGACCTGTGATCAGGTAGATTCAATCTTAAGAAGAATCTCCTTGACAGGATTTCCAGTATAAGTGTTGGATCTTCCAATGTATGAACATTAAAATCCCCTAACTAGCCTGTTCTTTTAATCAAAACGTCTCAAAGCAGACAACACGATACGAGTGAATTGGTTAGTTACTATCTTACCGATTGAAGAGGAAAATTGATTTGAAAATCAATCGACGTGTCACTTGAGAAAGTGTTTTTGTGTCACATCGAGAGTGTTGAGCTTTTATCAAAATTCATCAATCGTCAATTCATAATCTGGACCGATTCGATATCCAGTGTCACAAGTTTGACCCATTAAGGATCTCACAAGTCACCTACCATGAGCTTGTTTGATGTTGGCTCAAGCAGGATTTCCATCTTCATTGTGAACACATAAGTGTCACTCGGATGTTCTGGCACAACCACATGGATAATGCGTAAGACTCTTATGATAACCCTTGTTTTCACATTGTGTGAAGAACAAGTAATATGGAATAGTGTCCTAATGAGATTAAAAACAAAATTTTGCAAAAATAACCCTACGAAAGCAAAATTAATTTTCCTAGAAGCAAAATGATAAAAGAAAATTTTGAAAAAAAGAATTATATTTTTTTGACTTTTTTATAATTTTTATGAATTAAAAACGAATTTAAAGAAATTAAATGATAAAAAATACAAACTAATTTTGAAAATTCTAAAAAAAATATGGGAAAATAATAGGTTTAAGCATAACGGGCTATCTAAGTAAATTTAAAATACAATGAGACCCAGCTAATTAATAAGCCGGAGAAAAAGCATAAAGAGCTTATAGGCTTATTGGGCGCCCCCTAAAAAGTCTATATAAACTTAAATTGGTGCCACACACTATCCCTATACCGGATGAGCTATTGTAGCAAAGTGGTTAGTGTGTGTTTGTGGTGTGTCGTGTGTGCAAAGGGGGAGGTCCAGGGTTCAACCCTTGGCCTCTCTCTTTTTATAAAAACTATTTTTTAAAAACTTATAAAACATGTAAAATAATGAAACTTTAAAAAAGTGACTTTTTGAGAAAATAAAAAATAAGCTGAGAAAAAGCACACAAAAAGTGACAGTGGGCTTATATTACACTAAGTCCTAAAGGGGCTTAACTAGTAAGCTAATTTGAGGACAAATAAGCAAAGGCAAAACTCAAATAAGCAGAACAGGTAATCAACTATGCCTAATAAGCAAGATGAAACAAAATAAGCACAAAAGATAAGCTAGAAATGACAGCATCAATAAAAGAATTTTAACTTAAAAAGCTAAGCTACAAAAACAAATAAGCCTAAATAAGCTCTACCTGAGTACAATAAGCTAAAATAAGTTCTAACCTAACCTAATAAGCAAATGCAGTTAGAAATAAGCAAGAAATAACAAGCAAATAAGCCAGACGACAAATAAGCTATAGACCACCAAATTAGGTGTAAGGGCAGCCCCCCCCCCCCCCCCTAAGGGGATAAGTTGGGCTTAATTTTTAAGCACCAAACAGATCCTTATGGGCATGAGGCTCATATGAGCTTAAAGAGGGGCTTATGGGGTATCTAAAAATGCAGAGAAATTAAAGTTTGAAACAAATATAAGCATAAAAAATGGCTTGTGAAATTGGCTGTCACAAAGATTTTACAACTTTTTGGTTTTGTCAGTTTCAAAGTGGACAAGGGCAGGCTTAAAAATAAGCTACAAAATAAGCTTAAAACTCAAAAACAAGTTAAAACAGATAAACCTTAACTTATAATGAGCTTATGCTCAAAAACTCAATAGCTAAAAACAAGTTTTACCATCTGATAAATGCAGTTGAAAAAGGTTGTTTTAAAACTAAAAAAAATGACTTAAGGACTTGGACAGATTTGAACAAAATAAAAGTGAACCAAAACACACTTATGACTACTGCATTATGACACTTATGTTGACACAAAAACAAGTTTTAAAAGTGGGTTTTGAAACCTTAATCAAAATGGGGACCTATGGACTATTTTTGCAAAACAGTTTTAGTCACCAATTAGGAAAACTTAAAAACAAATTTAGAGACTCAAAAATTTTGAAGAACAGATGGAAAACACCTTAAAAATGCTTGTAAAAGTTAGCCAAGTGACCCACTTGGTTTTTAACCCAAGTTTACCCACTTTGGCCCCTTGTGCCAAACACTCCCTTAAGTAATGAAAACCAAATTTTAAGCTGTTTCACTAAGAATTAAGAAAGGATATTTAAAAACAGATAAAAAGCTATGACAAATAAGCAATAAGCAATGATAAAAACAAGGGAATAAGCACAATAATAAGCAAGAATGAAATAAGCAGTTACAAGCAAATATAAAGGCAGTTTCAAACAAAACTTAAAGAGATGACAAATAAGCAACTAAGAAACACAAATAAGCATAAATAAGCAGGATAAACAAAAAATAAGCACTAATAAGCTAAGGAATAGTGATAATAAGCAAAAATGGAAAATTGGAAAAATAAGAAGACTTAACAAGCCCTTGCTCAAAACAAGGCAAAATAAGCAATCTACAAGCTCTAGCTTGTATAATACAAGCTAGTGGGAGTCCATAAGCCCTTCCCTTTTTGGCTTATCATCCAAATACAAGCTGTGGTATATTAGGGGTGATTTCTTTTTTTTTGGTTTTTATAAAATTTTCTTAAGTTTTTTTATACTTTTCTTAAAACAGCTAGCTTATAAGATTAAATAGAGCTTAAAACAACTTATGAGGAGCTTTTAACAATAAGAAAAAGTTGAACTCAAAACTTAACTAAAAACTTAGAATTTTCATTGATACTAAAAACTGTTTACAAGACATGGAATTTAAATAACTTAAAATGACTTAAAACCAAGACTAGGTTAAACTAAAAACTACTTGCCTCAAGGGCTTACATATGAACTATTATATAGAAATGACTAATGTCTTCTCTCTCTCTTCTTGTGCTTCTTTGCTGAGAGATTTAGCTGGTGTTTTTTGTTGTGTGAGAGAATTGCAAAAGTCATCTTGGCCTTCAATTCATTCTTTGTGCCCAAGGTGTAGATCACAGCCATCCATTTCCTTGTCTTTCTCTTGAACCAATTGGATAATAAGGGATTGCCAGCGTGTCCTGTGGCCATGTGGGGTGGGGAAGGTGTGTGAAAGTGACAAGTTTGCTGGAGTGAACAAAACGAGAAGGGGGGGATAGGAGCGTGAACAGTGGAGGATGGGTCTTTATGTTGGCGGGAGAATGGGATGTATAAATGGGACAGGGGTGATAAGTTTGAATGTTTGAGCAACAATGGTAATGTCCCTCGTCTTATATTGGTTTAAATTGCATGCTTGTCCCTTGATGTAATGGTTTGGGGTTTTAGGTAGAAAAGGCCTTGTCAAAGTAAATAAGTTGTTTGCAAAATAGTCCTTGGCATGATAACTTTGAGGTTTTTAGCAGGTTAAGCCCCTCAAGTTTATAGTTTTGGGGCGTTAGTCTTTGTTAAATAGCTTAATATTAATGGCTCGACTTTGATTGACCTATTTGACTTGATTTTGACTTTCATCACCTCTTTCATCCCCATGCCATTTCGTTTTGGCTTTGATTCTCGCTTTTCTTGATTATCATGCCGTTTCCTTGCGCGATACAAATGTAAAACATCAAATACAAGGTTTTTTTGGTACGTTTTTTGGTCATTTGAAAGAGTCCGTTTTTTTTTTAGTGGTTAAAGGTATGTGTAATTTTAAACACATACCCCAAAATCCCTCCCCCATTACTAAACAATCGTGTGGTCCTCAACGCAATGCTAGAAGTTAAGCACTTAGAAACCGCAAGAAGCGCTCATCCCCCTCGCCTTAATATCACGAAAATTAGCTAAGTTTTTTGTCAAGTGGAATTAAAGACTCATAAGTTTTTTGAAAAAGCCTCCGTCTTTACCATTTTTAAATATATACTCTTATCCTTACACATATTTTTGTATTTTTCATTTTTTCTCATTTTTTTTGTAGCAACTAACTAACTTATTTGACTTTCATTATTTTATAACTTTTAGGGATCACAAAACAAGATGCATTTTGATTTCGAGAATGCCCCAAAAAGGATAAATTCATCGTCCACCCCGGACCCCAAGACTTTTCAATTTCTCCAACCAAGCTTAAAACAAATCCACAGTTAAATATCATTTAAGATGTCTAACACATACACATATTTGCAACTGGTGAACTTCTTCACTCTCAGCAATTATTATAGCTTAGGTGTATGTGCTATTATTGAATTTCACCATGGATCACGTTTTGCAAAATTTCTATGCTTCACGTTCCACACCCAGAAAATGATTTCGAAGGCGAGATCATCCCATGTAGCCGACTTTCACTTGGCACAATCCCAACCTTGCGCTAAGTGACCAGGCTTTTTGACACCTCACATAGACTAGTATCGGGACATCATGACCTTGCGTTTCAAAAACCTCTTCTTAGGTTTCCCCCGTTTAAAAAAAAAAAACCAACAATAAAAGCTTTTTTTAAAAAAATAAATTTTTTTTATAGAAAACTAAAATAGAATAGTCAAAGTTTCAAAACATATTGTGAAATTTTAACCAAAAGAAATATATTTATTAATTCAAACTTAATATTAAACATAACATTTTTGCAATTGTAACCCTTGACTTTTTAGAAGGCTGCAACATCGGTTGTGAGCCGGCAAGATGCAGCCCAAAACTTTTAATCAGTCTCGGATTATTATTCTTACTATATGGCTTTCTTTTAAAGGCTGTAACATCGGTTTGCTGACGACATAGATACACAAATTTTATCACCCCAATTATATTTATGAACTTATCATTTTTTTTTCATTTTTCATCATATATATATATATATATATATATTTCTATTATTTAATATATAGAGAAGACTTTTTTTTTGAAAAATTCAAGTATAAATTTGAACTAAGGCTAAAATTTTTGCTTTATCATAAAAATATCGTTTAAGTTTAATTTTCCAAAATACACGTATATTAATCCGGTTAGAAGCTTATGGGAGAAAAAGCGACAAATTACACACATGAGCTCTAAAGATTTCCAAATAATCCTTGTTTAGCATCCTAGTCATAATTAACACTATCATTTTTCATTCTTCGCGAAGATTTGTGAACGCTTAGTCTAAATGTTAAGGAACAAGCTAGAGCTCAACACGCTCGATCGGGTCAAAATTTATTCTTATTCTACCCAGCAGGAAAGTCAAAATTATAACAAAACTCTTATTGTATTTTTGAAATTTTTTAATTTTTTTAATTTTTTTGAATTTTTGGTGGTAAAAACAGGATTACATGAAAACAATGGTTGCAGGCAAAATCAAATCGATAGATCCCCCCATACTAGAAAGAAACATTGTCCTCAATGTTTTTAGAAGGGTCTCTACGTAAATCCTAAGCCGTTTATGAATTATGCTAAAGATAAACGTTAGTCGATTAGATTAGGATATTGGATTTCCCAAATGAAGCTGAGGATTTGAAGCACTTGTGATCGAAGGACAAAAACCGCGAGCACAAGAGGCTTCAAAAATGCAGGACATCCTGGACATACAACACACAAGCAAACGAGAAAAGAAAGAGGCAAGCCTCTCACAACAAAAACACTTATTCATTACTACATAATATAACTACGGATAAGCATGGGGTGCCTCCCACGAAGCGCTTGTTTAGGGTCACTAAGCTTGACCCAATCCCCGTATTCATTTGTCCTTGGGGAAGGTTTGGAGATCCGGGATAACCAATTTTGGTATGTCCCCTCCAAAGTATTGCTTAATTTGATGACCGTTCACCTTAAAGTTTGGCCCAGAGTTTTGAGATAACTCAACGGTGCCATATGGAAAAACATGGGCAATGGTGAATGGTCCGGACCAACGGGATTTTAGCTTGCCCGAGAAAATCTTCAATCTAGAATTAAAGAGGAGGACTTGATTCAACCGACGTTGAAAACGCAGTATATCTTGGCTCATGGATCCTCTTAGTTTTCTCCTTGTAAATCAAAGAATTCTCATAAGCATGATCACGAAGTTCATTTAATTCATTGAGTTGAACTTTGCGGTGATCACCCGCTGTCAAAAGGTCCAAGTTAGCATGCTTCAAGGCCCAGTAGGCTTTGTGCTCGAGCTCAATCGGTAGATGACATGCCTTTCCATATACGAGCTTGTAAGGAGTACACCCGATGGGTGTTTTGTAAGCTGTACAAAAGGCCCAGAGAGCGTCATCTAATTTGTCCGACCAAGAGGCACGGTTCTCGCCCACTGTCCTTTCAAGAATTCGTTGACAAGCCATGATTGACACCACAACTGCCCACTTGTTTGTGGTCATACGCAGATGGGAGAAGACATGAGTGACTCCATATTTAAGCATGACCTTCGCAAACTGGTCATTGCAAAAATGGGTTCCGCGATCACTTATGATAGCACGAGGGGCACCGAATCGGGCGAAGAGAGATTTAAGAAATTTGCAAACAACTTGGGCGTCGTTGGTTGGGATCGCTTTCGCTTCAACCCATTTTGACAAGTAGTCGACTGCCACGAGTATATATTTGTTCCCTCGTGAAGGTGAAGACGGGAACGGCCCCATGAAATCGATGCCCCACACGTCAAAGATTTCGCAAACTTGGATGGAATTTTGAGGCATTTCATCACGTTGCGAAATTTTTCCTTGACGCTGACAAGTGTCACATCGGGTGACCAAGTCATGGGCATCTCGGTAAATCATAGGCCAATAAAATCCTGAGTCAAAAACCTTTTTGGCGGTGTAGTTGGCACCGTAATGTCCCCTGATGGGTCCACTATGGCAAGCTATGAGGATGTCAATAGTTTCTTGGCCTGCAACACAACGTCGGATCATTTGATCCGCACATATTTTGAACAAGAAGGGGTCGTCCCAAAAGTAATGTTTAACATCCTTGAAAAACTTGTTCTTTTGTTGGGACGACATCCCTTTAATAATGAAATTCCCCGCGTAGTAATTTGAATAATCGGCAAACCACGGGGTACTTGAGTCACCACGAGAAGTCACCATATTAAGTGTCTCGAGAGGAAACTTTTCATTTACCTCCTTTGGGTCGAGCACATTTTCATAAGGATTTTCTAATCGGGAAAGATGATCGGCCGCGAGATTCTTGGCTCCTTTTGTGTCAATTACTTTGAATGTGAACTCTTGAAGGAGGAGAACCCACCGGAGCAATCTCGCCTTGGAATCTTTTTTAGCAAAGAGATATTTTAGGGCGGAGTGATCCGTATACACTATGCTTTTGTTCAAGATGAGGTAAGATCGGAATTTTTCAAAGGCATACACCACGGCTAACATTTCTTTCTCCGTCGTGGTGTAATGCGATTCTGCCTCGTTTATTGTTTTACTAGCATAGTGTATAGGCCTAAAGTGTTTTTCATGACGTTGCCCCAAGACTGCACCTATGGCAAAGTCGCTTGCATCGCACATAAGCTCAAAGGGTATATGTGACATGGGAAACACATTCACCTAAGTCTAAGTTATATTATTGCACTAAGCTCATGAACCGAACCTTTCGTACTTCAATTCAAAGAGATGATGGTATGCCCCATTAAAAATAGGATGTTCTGCCACATCATGGAAAGTAATATCTCAAATGTTAAATGCACCTGAGTTCAAACTAGTGACCAAGGAAAGGTGGGAATTGGTCAATCACGATTTAGATCTACCACAACACTCGCGCTCACGACACTAGCAACTGGACGGTTCATGATAAACAGGGGACTTATTAGTGGAGGAATGGTTACTTAGGCAATAATGTAATCGGAAATAGCATACAGTTTAAATAACATTGTGATCCGTTGTTTAAACAATCATGTCTAAAAATTCCTGGTTTCAAATATAGGTATTCACGATTAAATATGTAGCAAACAATCGAGCTTATTAATAAGTCTTATATTTATTTAACCGATTAAACCACCAATTATTATTTATCCGGTTTTAATATTTGTTAAAAGCTTACGTTATTTTCATTTGTCAAAGTATAACTAAACAAACCCTCGTTGTTTCGTTGAACCATACGCACTTTTGTTGTTCCGCTAAACCAAACGCCCATTTGTGTCTCTCGCTTAAACCAAACAATCCTAGTTATTTTTCTATCCAACCAAATCAGTCCGCTGCGACCCCACGCCCCGACACCCTTGTAGTGATAGAACCAAACCCGACACCCCTAGCTTGCTACTATTAAAACCAAATGGGCCCTCGACGGTTTAAACCACCAAAAACATCAAAACCCCGGCTGTTACTCACGAAACAAACGCACCCTAATTTTGTCATGGCAGCCTAACGTACCCTCGGTGTTGCAAACCAACTTCAAACCAATGCGACCCGCGGCGTGTAAACCAAACGCACCCTAGTTATTAACCACAACCTAAAACCCAAACCAAACGAAACCAAACCCAACAACCATCCCGGCTGTTAACCCATCGAAACAAACCCCCTCGGCTGTCCCCGGCTGTTGACAGCCAATCCGACACCCCCATGGTGGCGGTAGTCCACCGAAACAACACCCCTTGGTGCTATAATCCCAAAACCAAACACCTCGGTGGCTGTGACAATACAAACGCACCCCCGGCTGGTGGTTTATAAAACCACACGCACCCTAATCACAAAACAAACACCCTTGGCTGGTGGTTTTGACACGACACTCCACGCACCATTGCGGGTCCGACCCGCAACCCAACGCACCCCATGGTGGCTGTTTTGGTGCGGCTGACCCGGAACCAAAACGCACCCTTGTCGGTGATATAAACCCACCCGCACCCTTTTGGTGCTTGTATCACCGAAACAAGCACCCTTGTTTCTATACAAACCAACGCGCCCTCGAGGTGTTGTGAACCTACAAACCAACGAACACCCCTCTTGCTTTTATAACCCAGCTCGAACGCCCCTTTTTCGTGGCTAGTACAACCAAAGCGCATCCCTGGCGATGGTGGCGGTGGCGTTGTCACATAAACAACCACTCTTGTGGTGCCGGCTGTCCCGAAAACAAACACCTCTTTATGGTGGTGGTTCGGTGTTGATGGTGATGAAGGTGGTGGTGTGACCGTGGTGGGGTTATGATAATGATGATGATGATGATGATGGTTTCGGTGAGGAGGCAGTGGGTATGACGGGATGGAGGTGGTGGAGGCATGGCAGCAGGCTGTGGTGGCGAGTGGTGGCGCGTGTGTTGGTGGGTCGGATAGATCCGGAGATGAAGATCATTCTTGGAGTTGGCCGGAAAAACTCACCGGAAAATTATTCCGGTGGCCGGCGAGCGGCGGCGATGGTGGGTGAAGGGTGGCCGGCGGGCAGCCGGAGATCATGGGGGAGAGAGAGAGAATTTTGAAGAGGGTGTGTGTATTTAGAGATGGAAATGAGATTTTGTTATATAAATTTTGAATATATATAAAAGTTATAAATTGAAATGGAAAATAGATATTAGTGTAGGGTTTAAATTGTAAATATTTAACGTAGTTTTTATAACTTTCGGTTCGGGACTCATTTGAGCGACCTAACGGACGATTCAACACACGAAACTTTCGCCATTGTTTTCCGAATCATTTTTCTGATAAAAATGAGTATTCGCTTGATAATGTTTCATAAATATTTTATAATATTTAATAAAATATCTGTTATTTATTTTGTGAACCGGTTTCGCCTTGTCCGAAATAAAATTGGATTTCAACTCGAATATTCGCGTTATCCGTAACGCTTTTAATTAAAATTATGACTAATTTATTTAATATTTTTATTAAATAAATACTGATAATTAAAAACAAATTTAATTGTTTTTGTGTGTTTGCGTTGTATATTGTTCAAAAAATGTTTGCGGTGCTGTTTTAGCCCTTTTCGGCTCGTTTCCAGGTCTCGGGCAAAACTGAAAAGTTGTCAAGAATTTCGTTTTACCTCAAATTGCTTTAGAGTCCGAGTCATGAAAACGTGATTTAGATGGTTGTTCTTGTAAGTCAAGCCAGACCTAAAAGTCAAAGGATAAACTAGTCTTCTAAAAATCCGAAAATTCTTAGATGTTACAGTGACCGAGTCTTTTTCTTAAACCTAACAATCTCCCCCTAAGGGAGGTCACCCTTGAAAATACAATTTGAATTCTAGGATTCTAAGTCTTGACCTTCTGGCTTTATCTCGTAGTCTTTGATTCTTTATTCTTTGATTTCTTTGTACATTATGTAGTGATCCTTGAGCTTTGTTCCTTAGACTTGTGTGAACTTTAAGCATTAATTAAGATCATCACCCACAGTAAATCTCCAAATCATCCCTGTGATAGTGTTTCCTCCCTGTGATGTTGTGACCTTCAGACCGGCATGCTCACACTTTTCTGGATCATGATAGCAAGCATCAGAGTAGCGGAAGCTGTGTTGTAGGTCTTTCAGCTATCATGATGTCTTTGATTAGGAATATGAAGTGTGAGCATGGGGTTGTGAATTGACATGTCTCTGTCCAGCAGCTGCTACCATCAAGATTCCTGCAAGTATACGTTAGTAATAAACACACGAAAGTGTCTTTGTTTACTTTCGTTGAATAAGGTTGCAAGAACCATGGTTCCCCGTTAATCAGTATAAATACTGCCTGTGATCAGGTAGACTTCTGAAGAATCTCCTTGAGAGAGTTTTGCAGTTGCGCTAGCTGTTCTCAAACCGGAGCATCTTAAAGTAGACAAAGCACGGAATGAGTGAACCAGTAGATTAAAACCCACTGATTAATGAGAAATTGATTTGAAAATCAGTCGCGTGTCACTCAGGAAAGAGTTTTTGTGACACATCAAAAGTTTTATATATAAAAATCAATTTTCATCAGAAATACTTTTTGTTTTAAAAGATATACACAGTCAATGTGCTTGAAAATACAGTTGTTGAGCACATCGAACGGTTTTTCAAAAACTATTCGTCAATTCACTGCCTGGAACAAGTTTGATTCATAAAGAATCGCACCATCGTTCCTTTCTAGTTGTCACAAGCTTGATCCTCAAGAGGATCTCACATGTCACCTACCAAGAGCTTGTTTGATGTTGGCTCTAGAAGGATTTCCATCTTCATTGTGAGTACTTTCGTATCACTCGGATGTTCTGGCAATACCACGAGGATAATGCGTAGGACTCTTAAGATCTTTACTTATTATCACATTGTGTGATGAACAAGCATAGTTTGTATTAGTATCCTAACGAGATTTATGGGTGATCTCATGGCTCTAGACTCAATAGTGCATTTTTGGTTTTTAGTAGTCGGAGGCTGGAGCAGACTGCCACCTTTTCAATATCATCTAACTCGGAGTGAGAGAGACGATAGAAATGTATTGATCTCCGTGAGAAATGAAACAAGAATCCTTTGAGGGATCTTGAGTGGCTCGGGAGGGTTGTGTAGCGTATCACTGGGTCCATGATACATGTCTTCAATGTCAACAATCAACCATGTGATTCTGACAGCATATGTAGTGACCCGGTTTCTGCCTAATGTTTAAGGAGGGCTGCTTTCTTTTCACCCTTTATCTTAACATTTCTTTTTCATTCTTCAACCCCTTCAGTGCTTACCAAGACTTCATTACTAGTACCTTGTTGGGTTTATTCCAATACTAGCTCCATCTCAGTCGGCACTCTTCCCTTATTCTCACATTACTCCTTTCGTAATCATACCTAAGGACTTCTATACTAACTAGTGAATTGTCCCTGGGTAGACATCAAAGCATTAGTACCTCGATTGTTTTGATTCATGAAACTGCTCCCCCTCAACATGTGCACCGATCATCGAAATTGTTTGGCACATGGAGGGAGGAGTGCCTGCTTGAGTCTTGATAGATCACAATTTTATCAAATTTAATATTTAAATCACATTCTCTCCCCTGATCAAAATTTTCAAACCCTTTGAGATTTAGGATCTCAATTGATTTAAATATGTTAGAAAATTTGGGAGAAAATGTGGTCTGATTAAATACAAGCCGATATTGGAACCTATATATGATCCCCCTTAATTAATGAGGGATTCTGTTAGTGTCAGCTATGATGAGTTTATAAATGATTTGGAGTTTAACGAGAAACTCATGAAAAATTCACAAACTGACACATAACACTTATTACCACACTACTTTTAATGTATAAGATGTATGTTACATAACAGATGATATTGACCTTAATGTTGGAATGATGAAATCATTTTATTCTCTTGATTAGTCGGTAGTCAATATCTCTAAACCTTCCACTAAAGAAGCATTCGAGATTCTTGAAGATTCTTCAGATCTTTAACCTTCTACCAAATATCTCGATGAACTGTTGATTGTTGTAGTGGAGGTGGTGGTGGTGGAAGTGTTGATGTTGTTTTAGTTGTCGCTATAAAGCTGGAAGGAACATCAGCTGATGCAGTGAGAGCTCTGAAGAAGTTTGTGTTATGCAAAGTATCAACAGAGATCTGAAGATTGGATTTCTTTGCTTCTTTTGTAGATCCAAGACATGATTACCCTTTCCAATCGGCACCCATGCATTAAATAGCAGAATCTGATCATCAGATCTTAAGGTAGCAGGAAAGGGAACATGCTCATTAGCCATGTTATCTGCATAATTCTATCAACAAAGATATGCAGACATGACAGATGTTGATCTAATGAAAATTTTTAGCCAGATTGATTGACAGGCATATTTGATTAAGTTGAGATAAATCACCAAGCGGAAACTAAAATCTATCGTCAAATCGCTACCTCGTAGCAGTTTGCCTTCTCATATATAAATATTCATATCATAATCAAACTGCTATTAGGGAATTTATCAAACCGTTATTTAGCAAAAATGACAAGCATCTATCAAGAACATTCATAGCAAACCGGAATCAGGAATTTTCAAGCAGATAGCTATTAATCACATGCAATTCAATCATATTTCAACTTTCAATTCAGGATCTTAAGGACCTAATTCCAACCGCAATCAAGCATTTTCAAGCAGATAGCTATCAATCACATGCAATTCAATCATATTTCAACTTTCAATTCAGGATCTTAGGGACCTAATTCCTACACAGAAAGTACAATCCTAAGCATAACACGAGTGCGCAATCACTTAATCGACAACAATCAAACTGCAATCGACTAGCAGAAATCAATCAACATTCGAAAATCATTCAATCAGATCATAAAAATGCATGGGGATCATATTTCAACATCAAACTCGAATCATCTAATGCTAACAACCATATCCCAGCAATTCAAGGTTGGCAGATTTAGTCCCTGGGATTTCATACTTCTTGAACTTACGGTATTAAGTATTTAGGGTTAAATAAGATTAGCAAATGGCACAACTGGTCCTTGTAGTTAATTACAGCTAGGAAACATTTAGCAAATTGCACATAAGTCCCTAATCTTTCTAACTAATGACACATTTGGCTCTTTGAGTTAGAATAAATTAACTCCCCTTCAAATTATAACCCCATTTAAATACAAAACCATTTCCGTTTAAGTATAGGATGATTTAATACGTTCGTTTGATGTCATAAAATTTGAAAAACACTCTCCCCCTCGAATCGATGACCCGTTTTATATTGAAAGAGTTGTAGTCATTGATTGAGTGTCAAATTTTTATGAGAAATCCAGATCTGATTGATTTTCAAACAACACTTTTACCATCGTGGTTAACATAAATAATTTTTTGAAGAATCACAGAATAAAAATTATTTGGTTAGAAAGAAGACTTCTCTTCTGTATCAAGAAATAATGCACTGAAGCGTACATTAGATCGAGGGTACAGATATAAAGTAATCCATGCCCGAGAGAACTTAATCACCCGTTGTTAGGAACAACCGTCTTTTTGGCAACGTGCTTTCCTCATTTTGAAAACCGGGTTGCATACAAAAAATAATAGCAAGCCATATAGACATGTTTTGAAAAACTGTTTGAACTGCAGCTCGAACTTCATTTAAAGACCCGTGCCA
>BQNB010081550.1:0-29591 GCA_026074375.1 Tanacetum coccineum
AGTAAACCACTCTGATATTAATTGTAAAACCATAGAGGAGGGGGGTGAATACGGTTTTTTTGACTTCTTCAAAGTTTATAAAACTTCAAGTCTCGAAAGAGCCGAGTGTTTTAATGATCTACTTAGCAAAAAATCAATAAGTAGATAGAGATAGAGAGATAAGACACCACGATATATACTGGTTCGGGAAAGGGGGTTTAGTCCTTCCGTACATCCAGTTGCGAATCCACGACTCCGATACTATACTAGTATAATCCTTATGGTGGACTACAAAACCGTATTACAATTTAACTCCACCGATATGCACAAAGATCGATGCTCACAAAGAAGAGTTACTACCTACAGTATTCCGCCCTCAAAATCCACCCTTAAGAACCCGCGATTCGACTTAACCTGTAAACTCTAAAGCCTTCCCTTTGGAATCTTATCAAACCCTAACTAGATCCCCAATGATCTAGGCTTGATCCCACGGATACAAGACTCCCCTTACAACTCGATAGATTGAATGAAAGATAGTTGAACCAAGTCCTAACCTAACATAGACACCCGATTCTAATATAAGGGGTATGAGAAAAATACCCTCGACTAATAACACACAAGTGTGGATTAGGTACTTGTGTGTCTCTCTTGCGGAGATGTGCTTTTTAATAGAATGATAAGATGAGAAGATTAAGAACACAAGAGGTGTTGGACTTAGAGGATTAGAGAAGAGAAATAAGAGGAAAGAATGTTTGTAAGAGGTGAGGAATACAAAATCCAAGAGGGGGTATTTATAGGCCAAGAACCCAAATATGGTTAAATGTTTTCGTGTGTAGCGCGCTGGCCATGTGTTAGCGCGTGGCCAGCGCGCCAGAGACCCGAAACCATTTTTCGGGTTCTTGGATTTTTAATTACACGCTCTTGTTAAACCCCCAATTGCACTTCACGCTATGACCTTTCAATCATTCTTACACTCAAGGTCAACCAACTCAAATATCCATTTGATAAAAACGTTTGTGAAGTATTTAAAAGCCTTTCGCTTATCTGCTATTGTAAAGAGAGAAAAAATTTATCGGAAAGTGGTATTTTGGGTATTCCTCAAAGTGTAACTATCTTAGTTGGGATCCAACTAAAGGTTTAAAGAAGCTAGTTAGGGTACAATAGAATATTCTTAGAATATTTTTAACTTGGAGAGAAAAGGGTGGAAAGATTTGAAATTTGAATTTCAAATTTATTTAGGCACATGTTAGATAAGAGAGAATGGGTTGTCATGAGTTGGCATGATGTGATGGAAATGAGCCTATTGATCTTGCTTTGAAATGGAGGTTTGAGATAAGATGAAGAAAGATAGGTTGGATAGATGAGGTGGCAAGATCAATGATAGAAAGAGAGGTGTGTTTGTTTGGTGAGTGAGATGTGTTTGTTTGTGAGAGGGAAGTGTGTTTGTTTAAATTTGAATTCAATCCAAAGGAGGAAAAGAGAATGAGGTATCTTGGATTGATGAGGTGGCTTGATCAAGGGTGGAAGAGAAAGCGTGTTTGTGTGTGTAATTCAAATGTTGTGAGGAAGAAGGTGAATAATGGATGTGTAGTGGAGAATGTTTTGATGGGATGTAGAAAAGCCTTTGTTAGGAATGTAGGGAACAAGAAGTATAAAAAGTAAAAGGAGAGTACATTGTGTAAGGGAATGTGAGTTGGCATATGTGTAATATTTGGGGAAGGTTTATGTGAAGGAAGGTTTATGCTTGGAGAAGGTTTGAAGATGTGAATGAGAGAGAAAAGAATAGGCGTATGTGATTATGAGATGGTTTAAAAAGGAAGTGTTTAGAGTGAGTGAAGAAGATGTAATCATTTATTAGAAAGAAGGGTGAACAAATGATTAGGAAGAATAGGTTGTAGGATTGTGTAAAAGGATTGTGTGAGTTTGTAAGTCATCTTGTACATGTGAGGAATACATGTGAGTTTGAAAAAAATTTATAGGTAAGGAGGTGAGAAAAGTCAAAGCATGCTTAACCTCCAAATACCACAAACTCAATTAGTCATTTAGACTTTAATCAATGATAATAACAAATAGATTTGATCACTAATCATCTTGATGCAAACAAGCTAAGTGCTTTTCATCTCAAGTAAAGCATATCCCATAACGCAAAAGGATGCGCTTACGCAAAGTGACCTTTGACTTAGTTTGACCAATAAGAGAGTAAAACCCGTTACGTGATTAGGAACAACGTAAATCCGGATTAAGGTAAACTGAATACGTTCATTTAATGGTATGTTGAAAACATGATCATACTAGGTTTAGAAAGAAGTTTCGGCCTTGGCTAGAGGCGTTTGATAAAGTATTCGAGTTGACGTTTTGTTGAAAAACGGGAAGATTCGTTTTTGCTCCTCTAAGTCTAAACCTTATTTAGAGTGTTCCTAAATGCTCAAATATCATATACATACCTTTATTGAAGTTTCCACATGTGTCGGGTAAGAGGAAAGCCAACAAAAGCAAATCCGTAAAAACGGAGTTCGCAAGTGGCGCGCTGGCCACGTGCTGACGCGTGACCGACGCGTGACCAACGCGCCAGAGGCTAAAATTCTGTTTTAAGGATTTGGGTTATCGTTTGTTATTTTACATTTTGTGAATGTTTATTTGTCATCGTTAAAACATAAAGGAAATCCTATTTAATGTTGCACCAACAATACCTTTATTATCACTTGTCTAAGTTAACTTTAGATTTTATAGGGTTCATATTATTATATGATAAATAGGCCCAAGCCCGATTTGTGGGTTTAGTGTATCTAGGGTTTCAACATTATAAATAATGGTCAATAATAGAGTTATACCTACGGGGTTTTTATTGTCTAACATGGTATCAGAGCGGGTCTGATCCTCAGACCTAGGTGGCTACGTTGAGCCGCCTCCCCTAAACCACCTCGTCAAGCACTTACCGCTGCCGTTGTAATTTTTTTCCTTTTTTCACGATTTGCTTGATGCCAATCCATTTATTTTTGCTTTATGATTGCCTACTGCCAACGCGCAAAAACATTAGTCTCTATATTTCTAATGTTCTCTATATACGAATAGTACCAGAAGATGAAGATATAGAGGAGGCAGATCGAGACTAGATGATGATCTTTTGCTATTAGATCTATTAGTTTTTTTTCAATTCCTAAAAAAAAGTTATGGTTTTATTATTTTGTTTTTTAATTGTTTACTCTTTGTTAAAGTCGATCGTTGGTACTGTTTTGTTACTAGTCGACTAAAGTTGACCGTTGGTACCAGTCGACTAATATCGATCGTTGGTATTATTTTGTTACCAGTTGAATAAAGTCAACTCTTGGTACCAGTCGACTAAAGTTGATCGTTGGTACTGTTTTGTTACCAGTCGACTAATGTTATATATTTTTTTTCTAGTTTACTATTCCAGTCTGAGCTTTAGCGATTTCGCCGCTCGGACTGCGGGGGAGTATTGGATGATAAATAGGCCCAAGCCTGATTTGTGAATTTAGGGTATCTAGGGTTTCATCATTATAAATAATGATCAATAATAAAGTTATACGTACGAGGTTTCATTGTAACACATATAACCAAATTTTCAGTCAAAGTATCATTATAAATACACATTTGCGACGCAAAACGAAGTCATTTTGCACCGCCTAAATCCTTAGCCCAACAACACAAGCAGCTGGCCCAAATTCAAATATAAGCACTGGCCCAAAATGAAATATAAAACGAAAGCAGCTGGCTCAAAATCAAATATAAAAAGAAAAGTTACAAAACGGACCCTCAACTTTTAACTATTTACGATTTTTTTATGCAATAAACTTTATTTATCAAATATATAGCACATATCTACTGATTCATTCAGATAAAAAAATAACATCGGAAAGATCTTCGAATTGCGAACAAAAAAAAGGTAAATATTGAAATGCTTCTGACATACGCACGATTTTACAAAAAATGTTGAAGTCTAATATAAATAGGATTTTTTTTTTTGCAAAACGTACCCTCAACTTTTAACTATTTACGCTGCAACGCACGGACACATTCTCAGTCAATTTTCATTTGAAATCGATTCGCCAAAAAATTATACCCCGCGGCAACGCGCGGGATATCTTACTTGTTTGTATCAATTATGATATACAGTTGGATTTCTAGACATTTCCGTGAATTTCTTCAACAAACTATACCTATTTGTAAATAAATAAAAAAACAGCTAGTGTGCAGGTTGACGAGATGGTGAATGCATAGGTGAAAGAAAGTAGATGCTTTGTTAGACGTGCTTGTGTTATTTATTCTCGAGTACATACGTAGCTTTGAACTGACTAATGTTCCAAGATTCCCTTATGTTTATATTGATCTCATAGTACCCATATCAAATTATATTTGAATAGAAGAAAGCCCACTAGACAAAATCTTGACAAAAAGTAGAATGCATGTATTTTTCTCGTGCAGTTGCAGCTGAAATTAATTTGGAAGGAAATTCGCTATGCAGATCATGCGTTGCATCCAAGCACTAGATCCACGTTGTGTTCTCTGCGAAAATATAGGAATAATGATGCGACTTGCTCCGCCAATCAACAAAACAAAGGCCTGATTCTAGACGACTTATGCTATTTTCTTTTAATTGGATATTAGATCGTTAGTAGAGGTAGGATGTCAATCCGTAAATTTGATAGAGTGGTATATCTATTATTCTGATGCTCTAACTTTAATATTTTGTTTATGAAAAATGATTTGATAGGCTTAAAAATGTGATTAAACTTATGCCTAAATCAAAATGGCAATGATTTATTAATTTATAAAAAAATAAGTCATTTGTTGTAACTAACAAGAAGTCACATAAGATTAGACATGCATGTAAGCACAACATTTTCCAATCAGTGTTTTTTTATCTATTTTCTAGAGTAAACTACATTTTTGGTCCTCGTGGTTTGCCGAGTCTTTCACTTTTGGTCCATTTTTTAAAAATCTTACGGATCCACTCCAATACCCGACAACCCGTTTCACTTTTGGTCCAATTTTATGTTGACCGTTAGTTTGACCAGCTAAAACACATAAAATGACTAAGATACCCTTATCTTATTACTTAAAATGACAGATATGACTTATTTAATAATAATAATAATAATTATTATTATTATTAAAATAATAATACTAAAGTTTTATTATTAAAAATAATAATAATAAAATTTATTATAATAATAATAACAACAATTATTATTATTATTATCATTATTATTATTTTTATTAGCATGTCAACAAAAATATATCCATGGAGTTACTGTTAGTATAAAAAAATACAGAATTTGTTCTTTATCAATTCATAAAAAAAATCATCATCAAATCTACTTTCTTATTTCATGTTCTTCATTAATCTCCTCAACAAACAAAAAACAACCTTGGAGGACGAGCACAAACAGTTACAATTCAAGAACCCCCATTTGATTTAGTCATACCAACATTTTCATTTTAATTAAACCAACAAAAACACAATAACCTTTTATGGTTATAATTACCTCAAATCTCTAACTCATATTATTATCTCCATCTCAAGAACACCATAACCTAATTAAGGCGATGACCGTGTTATGATTTTAGATCCGGCGAGTATAGCAGCAGGGATAGTGGTGGTTCATCAGATTCTTCAACCTCAATAAATTAGTTTAAATCCATTCAATATACTCCTACCTTTTCCTAAATCCGTAAAGAGAAATGTAAGTTGAGCTGTTGGCGTTATAGATAGTGGTGATGGTTGTGGATGTAGATGGTGGGTCGTAGATGGTGGACTGAGTGGTGGCGACGGCTATGGATGTTTAAGGTGGTTATGATGTTTTTCTTTTAGAGAGGTTTTTTTTAGAGATAAGGTTTTTTATGTGGATAAAATGAAAGAAAAGGGGTGGAGGTGATGATAAGTTGGTTAGTGGGGGCTCTTATTTAATATAATAGATGAAAAGACCTAAATACCCTCTAAATTAACGGTCAAACATAGGTCAATTGACGGCATTAGTGAAAATGGACCAAAAGTGAAACGGGTTGTTGGGTATTGGAGTGGATCCGTAAGATTTTTGAAAAATGAACCAAAAGTGAAAGACCCAGCAAACCACAAGGACCAAAAATGTAGTTTACTCTAAAATTCTTCTCCAACTCTCTAACCACCTACCTACAAACAATAAATAATGAACCGCATATGTGTGACGAACAATGAAAAGATCAAACATTTATGGTCTTTTTATGCGATGAAAAGTGAGCCGCACCCACTCAAATCACTGATGGTCTATTTATTTTAGATCTCGGAGTCAAGTATGTAGATCTGTGAAGTTATTGGCTTTTTTATTAGATCTACAAATTTTTGTTCTGCTTTTGTTACATCTTGTAGTATTATATTTATAACTATATACTTTGGAATATTGTGTTTGTTTGCTTTTTGATTTTGGCTGTATGAACTTATTTGGCTTTGTATTTTGTTGTACATGTGCAGGAAAACGGGTCACTGTGGCTAAGAGAATGTAATATGAAGATCATAGAAGATTATTGAATATAGATCTTGTAATGTTTGGAACGAAGATAAAATGCTTTTTGTGCCCAAAATATGAAATAAATTGTGTCGTGAATGATAGGTTGACGTAATTTGTAAGTGTATATGACTATATGTATCTCAATGGAAAAGATTCAGATTACTAGATTACGAATTATGTGTTTTTGCAAGCTCATCTTGAATGTCTTTTTAATAGGTTTTATTGTTTTATTGATGGATTTTAGTTTTTAGATATTGAGTTTGTAATTAATATCAAATAATAAAAATTAGTATAATTAAATAAAATCTTGTCATAAACTTGCTACAGTTTTCACACGAATTTGTCTATTAGAGATCAGTGGGAAATGGCCAATGTGATTTCGTGGGAAAAAATCAGTGTGAAAGCTTTGTAAAAACAGTGGAAAAAACCGTGGGTAATTAACACATAGATTACACACAACGAAATCAATGGGAAATAGTCAACGCTCTGTGAGAAAATCAGTGGGAAAATATTTACTCACGAGGGTTTTAGCCTCAGAATAATTTCGTGTGAAATCCGTGGAAAAGAGCCTTTACCCACGGGGTTTCCCACGGATTTTACCGTGGGAAAAAATAGTTTGTTTAGTAGTGTAACCCAATGTATCATACGGGATAAACCAAAGTATCCTGAACCAGGATAAACCAAAGTATCATATTTTCATACGGGATAACCTAAAGTATCCCGTAACGAAGGACGGGATAACCCAAAGAATCCCGTAACGGATGACGGGATAACCCAAAGTATCCCATAACAGTGGACGGGATAACCCAAAGTATCCCGTAACAAAGGACGGGATAACCTAAAGTATCCCGTAACGGAGAATAAACCAATGTATTCTCTTAAAAAACAAAAAACAAACAAACAAAACTTAAAAAAAGTAAACAATTAATGTTCTAGACAACCCTTGGTCATCAACAAAAGAAGGATCGAGATCACCAAGTACAAAATCATCTATCCCTAAAAGTCCCAGCATAACTTCGCCGCCATTCATTATTATCACCATAGGATATAAAACTTGTGATCTATTCTAAACAGCTTGTCTATGAAGAATGAACACATTAAAGTAATAACTCATGATTTCCTGCAGATCTTCATCAAAGGGTCGTTTAGTTCCTATCACCACCAGAATAGGCAAACACAAACTGATACAAAATCCTAGAATATGATGTAATTGATGAAATTGAATGAAATTAGGGTCGATAGATAGAGGAGAAGATGACTTTAATGAATTTAGAAGGTGATTTGGTTATTAGATCTAGGAATTAAATGGTGACGACTAGGGTTTGACGGGGTGGTTTAGAGGAGGCGGCTCAACGTAGCCACCTAGGTCTAAGGATCAGACCCGCTCTGATACCATGTTAGACAATGATTAAACCTGTGGGTTATGGTTTTGTTAGACAATGATTAAACCCGTAGGTTATGATTTATTATTAACCACCATTTATAATGGTAATATCCTAATACCCTAAACCCACAAACTGGGCTTGGGCCTATTATCCACTAATACTCCCTTGCAGTCTGAGCGGCGAAATCACGAAAGCTCGGACTGGAGTAGTAAACTAGAAAAGAAAAAAACAAAACATTAACGGAATAAAAGCAAAACTTTAGTCGATTTGTAACAAAACTGTACCAACTATCGACTTTAGTCGACCGGTACCAATGGTCGGCTAAGTCGAATAGTAACAAAACCGTACCAACGGTCGGATTTAGGGACTGGTACCAACGATCAACTTTAGTCGACTAGTAACAAAGCCGTACAAACAATCGACTAACAAACAAACAATAAACAATTATAACTTCTTCTTTTTTAACATAAAACTAATAATAGATGCGATCCCTAAAAATCACACTTCAAACAAAACCAAACTATGATATGTGATAACTTTTTCTTTCTTAACTACCATGTCTTCACCCGAATATGTATGACATATTCATCGGATTATTACCCAATATGTGCAGTTAACTTGTTTCTTTGCTTATGCTATAAGATCATGTGATATACACACCGGATCCCCATAATAAACATCTACATCAGGTCCATTATCCTGATAAAGATACATTGCATACGTCAGCAAGAGTGCTCTTTAGACACGATTTCTTTGTGTAGCAATAATAAGGTTGAAAGAAAAAAACAAGTTGTGGTAATTTATGTAAGCAAGTAAGTAGGCATCATAAAATTAAATGGTGATTAATGTTTGCAAGATACTTGTGGTGATATAAAAAGCAACAGATGTTGGGGTCGAGTTATGGAATTAGGGATTGATGGTATGAGGGAAGGGTTAGGGTTTGGTCTCTGATACCATGTTCGACAATGATTAAACCTGAAGGTTATGATTTATTATTAACCACCATTTATAATGGTAAAACCCTAATACCCTAAACCCACAAACCTGGCTTGGGCCTATTATCCACTAATAACAAGATCTGTAAGCTAAAGCTACAACCAACAAGAAGGTGAAGGCATGGGTCGCCTTAAGAAAAAATAATAAGCACCAATTTAAGGAGAGAACAGACCTAGTTCAAAGAAGTTAAAGCTCTTTTGTCAGTTGGATTTTGTTTTATCCTATTACAAGTTTACCTCTGAGTGTCTCTTCTCTTAATCAGTTAGCAAAGACCCCCTTCAATAGTTAGTCCTGTAAAGTTTTCCGCACCAGCACACCTCCGGACTTGAGTATTTTGCTTGAGGTCTAGCCTTATTGGTCCTCATGTTTGACCTTTTTGGTCAATTGTTGGACCAAGGCCTCTGTCCTATAGGTGTAGAGCTATCCGATATACATTTGGCCCACTCCTTGCATACATAAATAGTGAGAACAGGGATATCATGGTTAACTTGTCAAGCAATACTGAATAATCAGGTTTATTCTATGGTATAAGATGTCTTATGTGAAATACTAATTAGAAACTAAAAATCCTTTCTACCATATTTTGTTCCCTGAATATGTTATTACCATAGCTCAAAAGTCCCGATAAGCATGAACACAGACAATGTCTACTCATCTATGAAACATTTTTTCGGAAATTGCAAGCTTTATTTATAAAAAAGAACTCCCAATTTCAAGTAACAATATATTCATCTAGAAAACTAGGTATTAGCGTAAGTAAAGAACAGATATTCAACCATAACAAACAAAATAGTGGTAATAGACTGCATTTACACGCTATCGAACGTACTGAAATGAAGAACTGTATCTACTTCCTTTTTCGAAAGTTTGTTTTGTTTGACAATTTTTGTACAAAGACTAATAAGTAACAAAAAATAGACCCATAAATTTGTAAATTTTGCGTAAATAATAGTTCATAGTTCAACTGAGATTGCTTACCTCGAAACGATTTGGTAGGTTTACTCCACGTTAATTTTTGCATGTAGTAATAGGCTGCTTCCAATGGAACGCGCAACCTCATTGAGAACCCTCATCTCCCGCATGACAATGGCAAAAAAAGGGTATTAGCGGGTAAGGTCTCAATTTGTTAGTTTCTGTGTAAATGGTGAGCCCCCCAGAATACTTACCGTTATATATATTTTTTTGTTTAAAAAAATTACTATTTTTACCTATAAATACCCTCATAACTCATCATTTTTATACACAACTTTAAACTTTATCTCACACAACTCAAACAAAATACTTATAATTCATCATGAATCCCGATATGAATTTCAAAGCAATATTTTTCACAGACTCGTCGGACGACAAAGAAGTTATTAGTAAAGACATTAATTTTTTAGCAGAGTGTTGTCGTTTATTACGATTACACGACAAGCAAATTGATCAACGAGAAACACCATAAATCGATATCGTTATGGTGCTCATGAACGTTTAGTCCAAGCCTATTTTACTGCGAATCCAATGTTTCCGAAGAATGTTTCAACGAGAGGTTCTGAATGAGTCGAACGATATTCACAATGATAGTTGAAGAACTATCTCTTCATTCTACATACTTTCGTAATAAAATAGACTGTACCGGAAGAGAAGGCATTTCCCCGTTGATGAATTTGAGCTCCGCAATTCGTTAATTGTCATACGACACCGTTCCTAATGCCCTTGATGAATATTTGCAAATGGGCGCAGAAACTATTCGTGAGGCTCTTGAAATTTTTTGTAAGTGTGCTATCGAAATTTTTTAGAGCAGAGTAGTCATTGATGTTGAAAATCTATACGCGTTTCAGGAACGAAAGCACGGGTTTCCAAAAATGTTAAAAAGCCTTGATGTACAAAATGGGAGTGGCTTGGTTGTCCTCAAGCATATAAAGGGCAATTTTATAGACGTGATCATGGTCCGAATACATTCATTTTGCAGGAAATTGTTGTGTCACAAGACTTATGGATATGACATGTTTTCTTTTGTGTTTTGGAAGCGAACAATGACATCAACGTTATACACCAGTCCCCTTTATTCCACGATCTCAAAGAAGGATAAACACCAGAGATCTGTTTGTAGCTACCAGTGTAACTTACCCATTGGGATATTATCTTGTTGACGGAATATATCCGGAATGGTCAACATTTGTTACGATGATTTCAAATGTGAGTGACGATGACCACAAGCCAATACGATATAAGCGAATGCAAGAAAAAGACAAGGAAAGATGTGGAACATGAATTTGGTGTTCTAAAGAAGAAATGAGCTATATTAGCCATGTTAGAAACAAGAAAAGTATCGGTCACTTCCAATTCTAGATAGTCTAAGCCCGTAAGCTAGTCAAGTAAATGATATGTAAGCTAATATGGCCCAAGGCCCATGGAAAGCCTTAGAAGGCCCATGGCCGGCCATATGTAGCATATAAATACCCCTCTCCATGCCTTGGAGAGTGTGTTGGATGGTTTTGTATTCTCACTTTGCTAATGAATTACATGTTTCTTACTTTCTCTCTCTAGAATACATCCTTTCTTCCACTCTCTCTCACTAAGTTCCTTCCCATCACATATCAAAGATTACTTGTATTCTTCAATTGGTATCAAAAGTCATGGAGTGGTGTGTTTAGTTTTTGTGTTTAATGAATTTTTTTTGGTTCGTGTGTTTTAAGCAAAAATCGTCCTTTATTTTTTTCTTTGATTCCAAAGCTTTTGTGTACACTAAAGGATTATTTACCTTGGTAAATCTGGTCTAGTATCTTTATGATAATAGGTGTACAAGCTTAGAATCAAGAAAATCATCATTTTTGTTACTTTTTGTGTTCGAAAATCTTATAAAGAGCAAAATCTTGATTTTAAATTTTTCGGCTTAAAAACCTTAAAGTTTTCATTTTTCTTGTTCCTATAGGTTTAGTAACACTAGTTGTACAAGTATTTTTGCAAAACAATCATCAAAAAGGTGTTTTTTGTGTTTTCAAGTTTTTGGGTTTCGTAGTAGTGGAAATCGAACAACTTAATTTTAGTTGAAACCGAACAACTCCACTCTAGTTGAAACCGAACAACTCGACTAAGTGGAAACCGAACAACTTGGCTTTTGTGGAAACCGAACAACTCAAGTTTTCAAAATTATACGGTTTATTTAGTTGACTTGTAAAATCCCGTAAAACATTTAATTGTTTTCCCGGTTTTGTCAAGAATTTAAAATCCCGTGTAGTTTCATTAATTAAAACACTTAAAAGACAACTTAATTAAACACGATTACTTTCTACCACCGTCCGATCAACCAAGTAATCTTTTAACATACACATTTCTCAATGACGACTCTTGCTGACAAAGCGATTCTTTTGGGTGCTGACAATCGTCCACCTATATTGGAAAAGGATATGTATGACTCTTGGAAAAGCGTAATGGAGTTATACATGATGAATAGACAACATGGACGAATGATCCTTGAATCCGTTGAAAATGGTCCACTCATTTGGCTTTCAATTGAAGAAAATGGAGTGACAAGGCCAAAGAAATATTCTGAGTTATCTCCTACGGAACCAATTCAAGCCGATTGTGATGTCAAGGCAACAAATATCATTCTCTAAGGATTACCACCAAAAGTCTATGCATTGGTTAACAATCATAAAGTCGCCAAGGAACTTTGGGAAAGAATTCAACTTCTAATGCAAGGAACTTCATTGACGAAATAGGAAAGGGAGTGTAAGCTTTATGATGAATTCGATAAGTTTGCTTATAAGAAGGGGGAATCACTTCGTGACTTCTACTTGAGATTTTCACTGCTACTAAATAACATGAACATCAACAACATGAAAATGGAACAATTTCAAGTGAACACAAAGTTTTTGAATACCCTTCCTCCTGAATGGAGCAAATTTGTCACAGATGTCAAACTGGTTGGAGACTTGCACACAACCAACATCGATCAGCTTCATGCTTATTTGGGACAACATGAATTTCATGCAAATGAGGTTCATTTAATGCATGAACGCAATTCAGACCCGCTTGCTTTGGTTGCAACTCATCGGATGACCCAATCTCCTTATCAAACTCATCAAAATTCACACCAAACACTTAATTTCAACCACAAGTTTCATCATATCAGTGTCCACAATATGGTTCACCTTATCAGTCTCAACAATACTCAACTCATCAATCATCAACACCTATTTCAATCACTTATCCATCCAATGATTATCAGTCATTAATTCACCACAACATTTATTCTCCATCATCATCTATATCTTAATTGGAATATCCCCCCTCAGTTGATCAACAATTTGAATATTCCCAACAAGAATCAGGTTTAATTGTTCCAGTGTTCCAGAAAGGTGATGATCCCATTGATGCCATCAATCACATGATGTCGTTTTTGACTGTTGTCGTCACTTCCCATTATCCCATTACCAATAACCAGCTGAGAAACTCGTCAAACCCTAGGCAACAAGCTACCATTAATAATGGAAGAGTAACATTACAACCACTTCAGGGGAGACAAACTTCTGTAGCTACGAGTACTTTAAGGACTTATACTACGGGAGCAAGTAGAAATAATTCTGGAAAACAAAGAACAGTTATTTGCTACAACTGCAAAGGGGAAGGCCACATGTCCAAATAGTGCACCAAACCAAAGAGGAAAAAGGATGATTCATGGTTTAAGGATAAAGTCTTGTTGGTTCAAGCTCAAGCAAGTGGTTAAATTTTACACATGGAGGAACTCGCATTTTTTGCAGATCTAGGAATTCCAGAAGGTCAAGCCACACAGACTGTCATAACTCACAATGCTGCTTATCAAGCTGATGATTTGGATGCATATGACTCTGATTGTGATGAACTTAACACTGCCAAAGTTTCTCTCATGGCGAATTTATCTCACTATGGTTTAAACGCTCTTTCTGAGGTACACAATCATGATAATGTGAATAATGATATGACTAATCAAGTTGTTCAGGCTATGTCGTCTTCTGAACAGTCAAATGTTGTGAACCATTCAAAGACTGAAATAACCAGTGATAGCAATATCATTCCTTATTCTCAGTATCTGATTGAATCACAACAAGTAGCTGTTCAAAATTCGAACTCTTCGGCACAACAAGATGATTTGATATTATTTGTGATTGAACAACTAAAAACCTAAGTAGTTCATTGTACCAAGACGAATCTGGAAAATAAAAGTGTTGATTCGTGTGATAGTATACACTTATATAGCAACCCTAATACAGATCCTGACCGAATGCCCTTAGTGTTGAAAGGAAGGACCCAAAACGTTGATTTAAAGAGTCAAAATAACGTTTCAGATTCATGTGCACAGTCTGTAGAGATTGATCATCTTAAACGAACTCTTTCAGAACATTTAAAAGAAAAGGAATATTTATTGCAAACGGTTACACTTCTCAAAAAGGACTTTCAGAAAGAAGAATCTAGAAACCTTGATAGGGAAATAGCCTTAGAAAAGCAGATCAAACACCTAGATAATATCGTTTTTAAAAGAGATCAATCTGCACAAATTATTCACATGTTGACGAAACCTCAGTTTTTCTATGATAATACCACTAAACAAGCTCTAGGTTTTCAAAATCCTTTTTATCTGAAGAAAGCTCAGCAGTTGGAACCTATGTTATATGTTGGTGATTATAATTCAGAGAAAAACCAATCCTATTATGATCCACTATCAGAAGAGACCTTAAACAATTGCTAAAGAGAGTCGTTTAAAAAATGCTTTTAAAAACATAAGGATAATATATGCAAGAAAGATAAAAACAAATTGATACCACCCCAATCGATTAGGCTGCTTCTTTAATAAACTTTATAAAGATTTTGAAACACGGTTTGTTCCACAAACTGAATTATCTGCTGAACAAGCCTTTTGGAAGCATAACTCTGTGAATTCCTCAGAACCTGGTCTTTTTGATAGACCTACCAATGTTGAGGTTCCTAAAGAACTTCCTAAAGTCAGCTTGGTGAATACGAGTTTGAAGAAACTTAAATACCATCTTGCTAACTTTGATGTGGTAGTCAAAGAAAGAACCAAGCCCACAGCTTATCACTGAGGCATCGTGGGGTTTCGAACATACAAAGCTTGTTTTAGGGATGAAATAATTCATTTGTTCCCAAAGCTCTGAGGACTTATTAGTACATTCAACCACTATTGGTTGATGAACTTGCTGAAGTCAAAATGTCTTCTATCAAATGGATCAGGGCTGTGGAACAACAATCGTGTAGAGTAAAAAACATTATGAAGTTTAAAATCGAATCAATGATTTGAACGAAAATGAACGGGGATCTTGGAACAAGTGATGAGCAAAGATATTGTGAACTTGATTGTAAATTCCTATATGGATTTTGCCTCTGTGAATATGCATGAATTTGAAAAGTGTCTCAAACTTGAGACTGAGCTTTAAAAGGATTTTGTTGAAAAAGAGATTTACGATAAACTGTTCAAAAGGTTTACCACTCTTGAAAAACATTGCATTTCGTTAGAAGTTGATACTCAAACTTAATCAGGGAAATTTTTCAAAGGAACAATTCTATTTCAAATAAAGTTGCTTAAGTTTTGATCAATTGTTGAATTAAAATGATTTGAAAGCTTGCGTTCCCAAGCGAAAAGGAACATGGTCATTAAAGAGTGAAAGAGAGAATAATCTCTCAGGTGGTAATTATGGATAAAGGATTAAGGGGGGGGGGGGGGGGGGAAATCAACACAGGGTCTTAGAAGAGATTGAAAACAATAATATTTGAATTGGATCATAGGGTGACAAAGCTTATGGTGATTTATGAACTTTTGAAACAGAACTATAAGAAACTTTATGACTCGATTAAACCAGCACGTGTTCGATTAAAAGTACAATGTGCTGACTTAACTAATCAAGTCAAACTAAAGTTTGTGGAAATTTCTGATTTAAATGCTTGTCTTCAAGAAAAAGCATTCGTAATTACAACTCTCAAGGATGTATTGAGGAAACTCAAAGGAAAAGATTTAGATATATGAAGTTAAACATAATCTCAGTTGATACAGAGTTAATAAGGAACCATAAACCCTAAAATTGTTGGAACAAAAAGTCTGGCTCACTCTGCCTATATTAAGCACACTCAGGAAGAAGCTGCAGTTCTTAGGGATCTAGTCGATCATATTCAAGAAAATTATCCCTAGACCCAACCCTAGAATCTGCCTGTAAGTATACTAAACTAATTCAGGCGTTACTTATAAAATCAGTAAAACTGCCCTGTTCAACAATTTGGAGAACAATTATTGGTTGTGACCACAATGAATAAGTCAAAAGGGAGTTAGATTCACTGAGCCCGTCACCATCCTTAAGAAACGCAATCCTAAAAAGCCTCTCCATCAAACTAGCTTCTAACAAACCCTATGTTGTCTTCTACGGGAGTAATATATCTACTGGGTGTTAGCGGATCTACAACTTCGGGCAATACAATGAAAGATAGGAATTCTGCAAACACAAAGTGTACTTTGAAGGAAGAATAAAGTAGAAGCCCACCCTAGGAAAGTTAAATCTAGTTTGAAAAATAAAGATCATGTTGTTGCACCTAAAGGAACTGCTCATGTGCAGCATTCCAAGCTTAATGCTAATTCTGAACTTAAATGTGTTAAGTGTAATGGTTGCATGCTTTCTGATAATCATGATTTGTGTGTTCTTGATTATATCAATAATGTGAATGCTCGTGCAAAATCTAAATCTGCTAAGAAACAAACAAAGAGAAAAGTTTGGAAACCAACAGGAAAGATGTTTACAACTATTGGATATATTTGGAGACCTACTGGTCGGACCTTCACTATCGTAGGAAATGCGTGCCCTTTAACTAGGATTACCACTACTACTGAAGCGCCCCTTAGGAAACCAGTTGTTCTAGATAATGAAACATCTAAACCTGCTGTAACATTGGTCTATTCACGGAAACCTAGGAACTCTAAAACTAATGTTCCTGTTAGCAAATCTAAGGTTCTTCAATCTGTATCTGCTAACAAAAAGGAACCCAGTAAATCTTGGGGATCCATAATTTCCGATGTTCCATCTTCCTCTCTTAATGAATGCAGGTCGTCCAAATTGTCCTCTAGTATTTGGACTCCGGCTGCTCCAAGCATATGACCGAAGATCGCTCTCAGCTCACCAATTTCGTCAACAAATTTTTGGGTACAGTCAAATTCGGAAATGATCATGTGGCAAAGATTTTGGGATATGGTGATTATCAGATTGGGAATGTTACGATATCAAGGGTTTACTATGTGGAAGGACTTGGACACAACTTATTCTCCGTTGGGCAGTTTTGTGATTCGAACCTTGAGGTTGCTTTTCGTCAACACACCTGCTTCATTCGTAATTTAGAAGGTGTTGATTTATTGACTGGATCTCGAGGCAACAATCTGTATACTCTGTCTCTTGGAGACATGATGGCGTCCTCTCCCATATGTCTCTTGTCAAAGGCCTCAAAGACTAATTCGTGGCTATGGCACCGACGTTTGTCTCATCTAAACTTTGGTGCAATCAACCATTTAGCTAGACATGGTCTTGTTCGAGGTCTCCCTAAGCTTAAATTTGAAAAGGACCATCTGTGTTCTGCATGCGCAATGGGTAAGAGCAAGATACAAACCTAAATCTGAAGACACCAATCAAGAAAAAATCTATCTGTTACACATGGATCTTTATGGACCAATGCGTGTCGCAAATGTTAATAATGATGTATCTCTTGTTAGAGAGGCAACAGATGTTAATGAACGATTTTGGAATCCATCTGGCTCTTGAACTCCTAATTGAGAATGGAACCAAACAAAGACGGTTGATGACCAACCTCCTCAACAGTGGATGACTAAGTTGGCACAAGCTTCAGGCACAACATCCTCATTTAATGAGTTTTTGGCTACACCCATCGATTTCTCTTCTTTTATAATGAATCGGCTCAACATTCAACATCTAACTCAAGATCTGTTGACTTGTCCAACATATGATCTCATCAAAGGCATGTGCAAGAGTGTTGTGGAGTTAGAATACCATCTGGAAGAAGTATTCAAAGCTACCAATGATCAGTTAGATTGGCATAATCCTGAAGGAAGACCGTATCCCCATGATCTTAGCAAGCCACTTCCTTTAATTACGGATGCACGAGGTCGTCTAATCATCCCATATGCTCACTTCATAAACAATGATCTCGAATATCTAAAAGGAGGAAGGTCAAGTCGCAAATACACAACTTCTATTACCAAGACAAAGGCTGCTGATTACGGTCATATAAAATGGATTGAAGACAAGATTCCTAGAAGTACATGGAGTGAGGCACAAGTCGTCTACGACAAACACGCCTACTGAGGAACATATCACTGGGGACCAAAACGTCAGAGATTCTATGGATATGCTACCAACATGGAAACTTTGAAAGACGTCTATTCAAAACACAGGATTATTGCTGTTACAAGTCTCAAGATCATGGAATTCTTTGGTTACAAACATTTGGAAGAGATCACAGTTCAAAGACAAGATGATAAGCTCTACAAGTTTCAAGAAGGCGACTTCAAAAGACTTCGTCGCGAAGATATTGAAGATATGTTACTTCTTCTTGTTCAGGGAAAGCTGACGAATCTCAATGTGGATGAACGGTTTGCACTTAATGTGGCTTTGATAATGTACACAAGACACATTGTAATTCAAGAACGTGTGGAGGATCTACAACTGGCAGTTGAAAGCTATTAGAAAAAGATAAACCACACCAAACTTGACACATACCGTTCAGACATCAGTAAAAAGACTCCATACACTGCTTACCGTGATATCCAAAGCATTATCTATCAAGATGACATGAACAGAAATCGTTTGATGCGCACCGATGAACTTCACAAGTTCAGCGACGGCACACTCAACCATGTTCGCACCAGTCTCAATGATATTGCTACTGGGATTCAAATGGAGTATTTGCCGAAGAGAAAGTGGTCCAAACAAGACAAGCAGAGAGCCCGGGTGATGATTAAAGCCATTGACAAGAAACTAAAAGACAGGAGGTTGATGCGAAGTCTTGAAAAGTTTGTTGGTGGAAGACCTTACAGAGGAGACCTTCGGCTACTACAAAGGACCATATGATTCTATCATATGATGTCCTTATCATTCAGGTCAAATCTTGTAAATAATATAACTTGTGAATATATTAATATGTAGTGTAGACTTATGGTGATAATAAGGAGTGCTCGAGTACAAAATTTTCAAGAATTTCTTAGTAAATTCAAAAAAATTCAAATTATTGTACTCAGCACTATCTTATATACCCTCATAAATTGAGGGGGAGCATTAAAATGTTCCTCATAGATAGTATATAACAATTTTTCCCCGAAAGGTTAATCAATTGATATCCAAAATATCAAGGGATTAACATTTTAGATAAGGGGAGAAAATGTGATTAACCTGGATCTAACTTGTATTGAAAGATGTGATCAAATAAAATGGACTTAATGCACTCCACACCTAGCATGTACTACGATTACGATGCACATGTTAAGGGGGAGCTTTTAGTGATAATGAAAAACTCTCAAAGTGTAAACCTTTTGATATTTATATCAAACACTTTGATTGAACTTTTCAATGATTTTGGTTCTGATCGTGATGGAATACTCAAAAGACCGACCATGTACTTTAATTTATGGAGATATAAGGTGGTTAGGCATAGTAATATCAAATTATGTATCCAACCCCCCACCCCAAAAAAAAAAAAAAAAGAAAACCGAAGGGATCTACCCAGGGATATCCACTAGATAGTGTAGAAGTCCTTAAGTATGATAAAAGGAGTAAAGTGAGATTAAGGGAAGAATGTAGACTGAGATGGAGCTAACACTGGAACAAACCCAACAAGGTGTTAGTTATGAAGTCTCGATAAGCATTGAAGGGGTTGAAGAATGAAAAAGAAATGCAAAGATAAAGGGTGAAAAGAAAGAAGCCCTCCATACACTTAGGCAGAAACCGGGTCAATACATAAACTGTCGGAAACACTAAGATGTTGTCCGACATTGAAGACAATCATGGACCCAGTGACGCTATGCACAACCCTTCCCAGCCACTCAAAGTCGGAAAGACTTCGTTTCAAAACTCACGAAGATTCATACATTTCTATCAACTCTCTCACTCTGAGTTAGTTGATATTGAAAAGATGGCACTCAACTCCAGCCTCTGATCACTAAAATAAAGTCACTATTGAGTCTTGAGCCAAAAATGAAGATCATCTCCATAAAACTCATTAGGGACATTCTTGTCAAATTAAATCTGTTAGAGTAAGTCGCACATGTGAATTAACAAGATATAGACTAAGAGTCCTACGCATTATCCTTGTGATTTTGCCAGAATATTTGAGTGATATCATTCACAATGAAAATGGAAATCCTGCTTAAGCCAACATCAAACAAGCTCATGGTAGGTTACTTGTACGATTCTATATGAATCAAACCTGTGGCAACTGGAAAGAAACGATGGCGCGATTATATAAGAATTCTAAACTTTTCAGGATTATGAATTGATGATGATGATAATTTTTGAAATGAATCAACACTATCGACGTAGTCACAAAAACACGTTAGCAAGTGACGCATCTATTTGATTTTCAAATCTTTTTTCTATTCAAAATCATGGGGTTGGGGGGGTGCGGTGAGATAGTAACTCACTGGTTCACTCTTATCGTGCTGTCTGCTTTGAGACGTTCTGGTAATGAGAACATGCTGAGTTTGATGAATCTAATACAAATGTGTTAGAATGACTCTATACTTCAGCTAGAAATCATGTCAAGGAGATTCTTCTTAAATTGAATCTACCTGATCACAAGTTGATCCTTACGAATTCAAAGGTTACTCCAACCAAACACGGGCGAATGACAAAGCCCATATCGACCCCGACCGCTTTATTTCTCCCTGTTTTAATGCAGGAAACTTTAAAGATGGAGGTGTACCTGATTCCAGCTGACTCACAAGATTCATAGCCACATGCTCATACCGACCGACAAATCATAAAGACATCATGAAAGCTCAAGTACATGTTTCAAGACTTCCGCTACTCTGATACCGTACGTCTTTCTTGAAGTGACAAAGTATTAAAGTCAAAGAATTTCATCAAAGAAGTTTCTGTCACTTGATACCGAACGTCTTTCTCGAAGTGACGAAGTGTTAAAGTTAAAGAATTTCAAGAAAGATGCAACTTTAAAGCTTTTTAAGTCAACAAATCAAGAAAGGTATGAGCATGTCGGTCCAAAAGTCACAAGTTCACAAGATGGCAAAGTTACAAGATGGCGAAACGAGATTATGCTTGGTTGATGATCTCAAAGTGCTCAAGATCACACTATCACAAACAAGTTAAGATAAAGGAACAAGCTCGAGCATAAAGTCAAAGATCACTACAACAATTCACAAGATATAGATTGAAGTTAAAGACTACGAGCTGAGGACTAAAGATAAAGCATAGTATGCTAGGATTAAATTTTTGTAAATTGGAGTGACCTCCCTTAGGGGGAGATTGTTAGAAACAAGAAAAGTATCGGTCACTACCAATGTAGAATAGTCAAAGCCCGTAGTTAGATATATTAAACATATTAAGCTAATATGGCCCAAGGCCTATGGTAAGCCTATCAATAGGCCCCATAGCCGGCCAAACTAGTGTATAAATACCCTCTCCATAGCTTGGAGAGGGTGTTGGTTGGTTTTTTATTCTCACTTTGCTAATGAGTTATATGTTTCTTACTTTCTCTCTCTAGAATACATCCATCCTTCCACTTTCTCTCACTAAGTTCCTTCCCATTTCATATCAAAGATTATTTGTATTCTTCAGTATCTAATATTACATTTTTTATTCAATCTCCTTACTTGCTTTATGGATATTAAACCAAATTGAGTTAGAGTTTTTCGTGTATCTGGACGCTAACAAACCACCATCATGACCAAATATACTTTTAAGTATTTTAACCCATAAAGCATCCGGTGCCATACTGAATCGCCACTTCCATTTATAGAGCAATGCCCTATTGAAATTGTAAAGGCTTCCAATTCCTAACCACCATCCTTTTTTCTGGACATAGACTTTTTCCACTTAATCCAGGTAAGTTTCTTCTCACTCATTTTCGCACCCCTATAGAATTTGTTTCTAATAGTTTCAAGTATATTAATAATTGTGATCGGGGTTCTAAAAATGCTCATGAAGTAAATTGCAATACTACCAAGGACCAATTTTAACAGAGTAAGTCGACCCCCGACAGAAAGAATTTTCACCTTCTATTTTGACAAGCGTGATTTGAATTTATCAATCACATCTTTTCAAATTTTATCTCTTGTCATATTTTCTCCAACCGGGACACCAAGATAGACAAAAGGGAGAGTAGCTGCCTCATACCCAATAGTATTAGCCGTTTGTTGTACTTTAGTCGTCGAAACACCCACACCCATAAGCTTGCATTTATTGAGATTGATTTTAAGCCCTAAAGCTAGGAAAAAACATCTCAAAAGTAAAACAATGTTATTTATGTTAGTATTGTTCCATTCCCTAAGAAAGATGGCATCATCCGCATATAAAAGATGAGACACCACAATATTGTCCATCCCTATGTGAATCCCCTGCAAACGACTAGCTGACATGGCTTTCTCAATTACCATGTGCAGCCCTTCCATAACTAAAATGAAAAGAAAAGGTGATAGGGGGTCTCCTTGTATAAATCCTCTCTGAACTTATAATTCATATGTAGGGGAACGATTGACTAAAACAAAAGCCATGGACGATTCAAGACACCCACGGATCCAAGCACACCATTTGTTACCAAATCTCAATTTTTTCCATCACCTCTTAAAGAAATTCCCAACCTTCTCGAAATCAACTTGAAAACCATCATTTTTCCCCACCTTTTTACACCAATTCAAAATTTCATTGAGAATCATCGGACCATCCATTATTTGCCTACCTTTCACAAAAGCAGATTGTTCCAAGCGAACAATATCTTCCACTAATAATGCAATCCTATTGGCAAGAAGTTTGCCAATAATCTTGTATTGACTCTAAGACTAATCGGGTTGTTTTTTTTAATGAATACCGGATCACTCACCTTAGGAATAAGAGTAATAAAATACAAATTGCATCCTCTTGGGATTTTTCCAATTTTATGGAATTGATTTATAGCATCGACCAAATCATTTTCAATTATCTCCTAATATTTCTTGAAAAAGTCAAATGTAAAACCATTAGGACCCGATGATTTTTCATTCCCGCAATCCCAAACTGCTTTTTTATTTCCTTCCTAAAAAACATTCCTTCCAAATCCTTTTTTTGGTCTGCCAAGAGGATTTTCGGGAAGGCAAAAAACAACAATTCTGTCCTCTCTTCTCGGCCTCTCCCACACAAACGTTTAGACTTTTCCTAAAAAAATAAGAAAAGAATTCCCGTTTCACCATCCCCGGATTACTTTCCCACGTGCCATTCACCATTACACCCCGAATCGCAAATTTCATCCTTTCCCGATTGATACTACTAAAATACTTGGAGTTTTCGTCCCCCTTAATACCCCATCTAATTTCCGCCCTTTGAGCAAGGTCCATGTTTTCAGCCTTAGTGATACTCGCCAAATCTTTAATGAAACCCCTTATCACCACTAAGTCCAACTTAATAGAGTTTACATGACCATGTGACTGTATATTAAAAATACTTGACTAGTAATTAAATGACTATTGTGCTCATGTTGCTCCAACATTTTTGTTGGAAAGATAGTACTAAAATTTAATAAATAAAAAATACGACCTATGATTCTGAGTTCAGTTAACGCTGTAAATAATATGTGGATTTAATAGATGTAAAATATGTTAAATCAAAGAGTACGTATGTGTGTCTTTAGCTTTCAAACAAAAAATTGCAGTCATTGAAGAAACGAATGTTATGCAGAACATGTCGCTTGTAGATTTGTAGTGAGAGTGTGAGACTATGTTAAATCAAGCTATCCGATCTAAATAAAAGTTCTAACTAGTTTAACTATTAAAACCATGACTTAGACTTTAAAGGGCGTTCGATAAATTTGGTATTTACTTTTTTATACGTTCTCTAATTTAAGTCGGTTTGAAATTAAGCAATTAGATCATTAGTTTTTTTTATAAAAAGCGACCAGTGTCATTAGAAAACTTGACTTTTAAATTTGAATTTTGTACTTTGTGCTTTGAATTTGGTTCAATAATTTTTAATAAAGCTGTTGGAATATATAAAATATTAATGGACATTAGCGACACTTTTTCTGTCATAAAACCGTTACTAATGAACCATTGTACAGACGTGTCTAATCACTATGGTGGCTCTTATATCTATTGAAAAGGTGTCTTTGAGTGAACCATCACAACTGTTTGAAGATATATCAGTTAGCGACAGTTTTTTCTGTCACTAGGTCGTCGATAATTGCACCTTTTTGTGAACCAATGCGACCATTTGAAGAGGCACGAGTTCCCCTATAAATTGGGATGTCATTCCAACATTTTCTTCATCAAAAACATAGAAATACTCTCCAAATCAATCATAAAGCAATATTAGATTCGATAGATTCAAGTTTATCTTGAATTGATTGTTGTATCCTTAAAACAGTCGCATCAATTCGGGCGAAATTCTGTTTTATGACATTGCTAATTGCAAGCCTCAATCACGTTATTGTAATCTTTCGATTTCTGTGTTATACACTTCGTATTACGATTTGTAATATTCCTAACAATCCAAAACAAAAAAATTCAAGATGGATCAAACCATATTGAAATCTCATATTGAAAAACCTGAAAAGTTCAAAGGGTCTGATTTTCATCATTGGTAATAAAGATGTTTTGTTACTTGACATCATTGGATGTGTCGTATGTTCTTACGGATTCTGAACCAGTAGATCTGTATATGGTAGATGGACAGAATGTTCCTACTGAGGCACAAGTGGCAGATTATGGAAGGGCCGCCTCACAATGGAATCATAATGAATATAATTACAGAAAGTATATTTTGAATGCTTTGGATGATTCTCTGTATGATATTTATTCAACCTTTGCAACTGCAAGGGAGATCTAGGAATCATTGGAAAAGAAATACAGGACTCAAGCTGCATGTTCTAAGAAATTTGTTGTTGAAAAATTCCTAAATTTAAAGATGAATGATGCAAAGCCTGTGTGAGAAGCAAGAGGAAATAAATCCAAAATCATTATTTCCATGAAATGGAAGTAAGAAGGTATGGGTATAAACCTAACTTTCTGTTGGTTTTATATATTGAAAAATTGCGTCAAACCTGGAAAACTTTTAAGTTATGATCTTAATACACTTGACCGATGTATTAGATATGAGCAACTAGTTTCCCAAAATTCTGGTAAGGAAGATACGAGATGAATTGGAAAAGGCTGATGCAAATTCAATAGAACCAAATGCAAACATGGTTGGATAAAGCTCTTCTAAATCCAAGTCCAACCACAAAAACAAAGGCAAAAATGATGGTGGTTCTGGACAAAAATATTCCAAGGATGGAAAGAAAGATTATACCCAACAAAAGAACATCAACTTCAAGAAAGTTTATCATTGTTGGGTATGTGGGAAACCTGGGCATAAAGCTAAGGATTATCATCACAAGAAAGAGCATGGAGGCGAAAATTTTAGAGGAAATTCCAACTAAGCAAACTATGTGGAGTCTCTAAAAGAATTAGCTGGAGTAATTAAATCCTTCTTAACAACTAATGTTGTTGATTGGTGGTTTGATACAGGTGCCACAAAGCACATCTGCAATTCAAGAAGGATGTTTGTATCTTACCAAAAGGTAACTGAACCAGAACCAATGTTCATGAGGAATGGAGTCGCTTTAAAGATTGAAGAAAAAGGGAAAGTCATACTAAAGCTGACTTTTGAAAAGGATCTTGTACTCTTAAACATGTTGCATGTACCAAACATCACTAAGAATCTGAAATATGGTCCTATTCTTAGTAATAAGGGATTTAAACTTGTTTTTGAATCAGATAAATTTGTAATCACTAAGGGTGGTGTGTATGTTGGAAAGGGTTACCTCGATGAGGGACTCTTCAAACTAAGTGTTGTAACTGATGACAATGTTATTAATAATAATAACGTGGGCACTAGCACCACTTCTGTGTACATGATGAATCCTTCTTTCTTATGGCATTTTAGATTAGGTCATGTTAATTTTTGTTCCTTGCAAAGAATGATAAATTTATGCATGTTGCCTAAATGTTTTAAGGATAAAATATCCAAGTGTGAAATTTGTGTGGAATCTAAATTCATAAGTCATTCACATAAATCTGTAGAAAAATCAAATGAAAAAACTTGTTTAATACATACTAATTATAGTATGATTTTTCAAGCAAACTCCATCTAGAGGAGGAAAAAATTATTATATTACTTTCATTGATGATTGCAGTAAATTATGTTATGTTGTTGATCCCTTCTTGACAGATCTTACTTAGCTTGTTAAAGCTTAGTTATATTGGATAGATCCAAGACAACTATAGTAGAAACTAAGATTAAGAATATCACAAACTATGCGGAATCTAGTTTGCAATACTAAGAAGAACAATGAAACAGTAAAAACAAGATCTTTACTAAACTTTCAATATATTGAATACTATTTTGAATTACAAAATAGCTATGAATACTAACTATGATTGCTATGCAAACTATGAATACTAATATGAAAAACTGATATCTAGATCTATGCCTTAGGGTTCCTTTTATACACCAAGGAAACCCTAATGGGCTTACAAAATGCGTCAAGTGATCATGCATATCTATTCCTAATATAACTCATGCATATCACTTTAGCAGTACTAACTATATAACAAACAGTACTAACTAACAGTACTAATAAACTGGCAGTACTAACAATTTGTACTGGCAGTACTAACTAAGCTTGACAGTACTAAGTCTTCTCATGACAGTACTAAGTTGAACCAGCAGTACAAAGTTGTAGAAGCCCTTAATTCCCAACAATCCTCCCCTAAACTTGTGATTGTCATTCAAATCTACAAGTTTCTCTGAATTAAACCATATGTGCTGAGAGGATGCTTCCAAACACTTTACTGTCTTGGTCTGTTTGCTAGTATAAAGATTTTCCTTAAAAGCTCATCTGTCATCACTGAATATTCATCCACGTACAGCTTGTTACTCAGCATCAAAGTCATAAGTGCTCTTGTCAATGCATAATTTTTCTCAACCAGCATGAAAATATCATGTCCTCTCTCTGTAGACACATGATGAACAACACATGTATCATATAACTTCCATTTCAAAGGATCATGCATATAACTTTGAAGCTTCCAAAGAATATTGTGATCATCTGGTTCAAACAATCTCTTTAACTCTACCCAAAGTTCTCTTTCTTTATCTTCAGTAGGTTCTGTTGAATTGAATCTTTAATAAACTAGACTCTATAGTTTGACTAGATCATCCCTGTTAAAATTCTTTAGCATATCTTCAAAAATTTGATATACCTCTGTGTGATTACCTACTTTGATGATCTTCTAATACTTTCTTGAGTCTTCAGTGTAAACTTCCCAGTCAATGATTGGGTATTTGGTTTGTAGGGCTTCAACATTCATCCCTTCTTCTGGAACTATGATCATTAGCTGTTGTAGTTGTTCTTGAGACAGTTCATCTTTTGATTCTTCAGCTGGTTCTGAGCCTTCTCCTATCTTTTGTCTCTTTGAACTTTCTTGATTAAGTTCTTGTTCAGCATCTATCTTTGAGCTTCCAGCTACAACTTTAGGAACTGTATCATCACTCTCTATTGGAGTAAAAGTATTTACCCTCTTCATTGTGGTCTCAAATAACTCCTTGACTTCATCAAAGGAAAGTTTCTTCAATTGTTGTAGAGTGTGACTTCCCATATGCTTGATATAATTACACATGTAAGTCCTTTGTTGAGCTTGAGTCATGGGCTTGTTCCTTCTTTGTTCAACTCTTTGTTGGGCAAATTCTCTCTTTCTTTCATTTATAAGCTCTACAAGTAATCTTGCATTATCAGCTTCAGAGTATCTTTCTCTTTCTTGTGCTTGTAACATGTGTGCTAACTCTTCATCAGCTTTAATTTAAGCTTGTATGTTATCCTATTCTTCAGCATTGAAAGTGCTAGCTTCTTCATGAACTCTGGCTATCCTTTGCCTTTCTTATTTATCAAGTTGTTCTTGCAATCTCAAAGCTTCTTCCATCCTAAGTCTTTCTTGCTCTAGTTGAAACTTAGTCTTCTTCTGAACTGGTTCAGCTTCTTTCATAATAGCTTTGCCTTTATCTTTTCTTTTTGTTGCACTTCTTCTGATATACACTAAACTTTCAGCAGCAGTTTTAACTTCAAGGCTAGCAGTAATAACTTCTGCACCAGCAATACTAACTGGTACATAAGCATTACTAATATCGGGCTTAGCAGTATAATCTTCTTTAGGAGCAATAAACTCAAAATCATGCTCATGCCTCCCCTGAGTCCCTGGCACTCATCTATACTAATAGTAATTTCCCGTCAATCTTCATCAATCTGAGCAAGGTCTTCCTCCCCTGTTTGGAATGATCCACCAACTTTTCTCATCTTCAGAAATAACAAGTCTGGACCCTTCTTTAGCTTTGCTTTACTTTTTACTTTGTTCTTCCATTTCTTCACTTTCATGATGATCTTAGTATAAGCAGCACCAAAATGTCAGTTTTGTCGGCTTTAAGTCGAATTCCAAGTCTCCACTTTCTTGGATAATGTGGTATAAAGAACCGTCAATTCATTAAGTGTCATACTGCCCTCATCACTTCCAAGTGAATAAACTCTTGGGAGAGGTGAATCATGGGGGCATGGTAGCAGTCTCTTTAGCAACATAGGTTGTTTGCATAGATGGTGGTAAAGTTGGTGGTTGCGAGGTGGATGGAGCATTGGTGGGTGTGTGATGGGACTCAACTGGGATTGTTGATCCTTCACCCTGAAAAATTAAGCCCTGAACAAGCATTGTTGGAAACAATGGAATGTCCACCCCATTATAACCCTTAGAAGTACTTCTTATATTGCCAAAAAGTTTTTGAGTAAGAGTAGGAGCAATATAAGTTCTTTTGTGAGGTAGAAGCTGTCTTTTGTACTTGTTCAAAAAGATTTGTATAAATCTTGGATACATTAAAAATTTAGACTGATTATCCAAGTTTTTCACCATGCTAGAAAAATCAATTTTGAAAAATTAAAAGTTCTGTTTGTGGCCAAGCAAATGATAGCAGTGGCTATGTTGCTACTAAATTGATCCTAAGTAGCTTTCTTAGCACTCAAACAATGAAGGATGGTATGGATCAAAAACCTCCACTAGGGGGAAAAGTGTCCCTTTTGAAAAGTTAATCTGTCAGATTTGGACACATACCTTATAAGAGCAAGTTGCATAAAAATTTCAGTATTAGGTAAAGTACTAATACCATCAGAATCTTCTAACTTGAGATGCCTCCTTATAGATGCTTTAGTAACAGTCTTAACTCTTTCATCAATGGTAGCAGTTATTTCCATCTCTCCATTCTCAGAGGTGCTTGTAGAAGCAGTTTGCCAAAACTGATGGATGAGTAAAACATAGATGATTGGATTTTTAGTGAGAGCATACTTAATGTGAGTAAAATTTAGAAAATCCACTATCTGATGAAATCTTGCACTTTCCTCTGGTTTCTTTAAGAAGGCGACCATATTGTGTTTGTCACAGAAGTCCAAATTTGCCATTCGATTGAGAAAAGTTTGATTA